>LOEQ01000100.1:199359-213091 GCA_001685075.1 Bramus lutescens | reverse complement strand
TTCACCCTCCCTGAGTCCATCAGTGCCGCATAGGTATAGAGCCACTCACTGTAGCATAAGCATCTTTCTATCCACCAGGGAGCCCCCAGGATTACTTGCTGCCTCCCCAGCACAATATCGCCCAGCCTTTTCAAATGGAATAGTTTCTGAAATCCTCCCTCCCGTCTAGTCAGTCATGGAATACCGCCTCCTCCAAACACTGGTCTCTGCCATCCTTTCTCCTTCTCTTGGCATGCACCCCGCCCCGCTGGAGTATCTGAGGCCTGGGACACCATCCAGGACTTCCCCAGAAGCCTCAGCACTCCACCCTTTCCTGACCTAACCCAGCCTTCCAGAAGCTTCCTCCGGAAACGCCCCCTTTCACCTGGCTCACACAACCTTAGACGGTTGACAGTCTGTTCTGGGCTTTGCTCTCTAGGCACTTCAAGATCACCTGACTCTGTTCTCCTTTCTGGTTAGGTCAGGCTCCTCCCTGTCCATGAAAATATTACAGCGCCTGCATCTGTACACAGGCCTCTTTGGTGGGACAGGATTCATCTTTTTCACCCACCTCTTCTGTGGAGCCTCTGCCCCCTACGTTCCACCAGACAAGGGCTTGTGATTCCTTGAGAGCACTTGATTTTTGTACCCCTGCTCCTACTCCAGGGTCCAGTGCTTTCTCCTTTGAGCCATGACTGCATCCTATACTCCTTTTTTTTNTTTTGAAGGCAGGGTCTCACAGAGCCTACCCTATCCTCAAGCTTGCTGTGTAGCCTAGGATGACCTTGAACTTCTGACCCTCCTGCCTCTGCCTTCCAAGTACTAATTACAGGCCTCTGTTGCCACATCTGGTTTTACTTGGGGCTGGGGGCCAAACTCAGGTGTCCCCATCCCTACTCTTGTATACCCTTTATTATACGATGCTGCCGCATTCTGATTACACGTCTGATTTCTGTGCTAGATTATGAGTTGCCCTCTCAGGATGGTTTAGATGCGGTTTTAAAACAAGGTCACTAACCTTCAACAGCTCACTGCTTTAAACTCTTGGGGAACAACTTTAGTGACTCAACAGGTGTTTGTTGAATAACAAATGAGTCCACTTCCAACTAGCTGCTGTTTGGTCTTCAAAGTCCCAGTAGAATGTCTCTACGTCTCCACAGCCTTCGACTGTCCTATTTCACAGCCTGAGAACATACGGGTTATTACTACAGAAATTAGGATGACTTCTTTAGTTGCATCTCAACCTCCTGGAAGGCATAGGTACACATTTATATCATTTGTATATGGGCATTGACAATGGTGCTGAGCAAATTAAAAACTGAACAAATATTGCTTTCTAAGGAAAACTGTGACAGCTGATAGCCAGCCAGGAAAATTGCAGTTTTCTTCGTACAATTTTAGTCTGGAAATTCAGTACAAGTTCATTCAGAAACAAGTATTATGAATTCCTATTAGGTTCCCTGACCTCAGAACAATTGTTGGTATAGACAAGAACTCTATCAGTTAAAGAAATTCTTTCCAGGTAAAATTAGCATTGCTTCATAGAAGCCACATACATGACTTTCACTTTGTGTGTGAGCATGTGTAGATGTGTGTTCACATATGTGTGAGTTCCTATTCATGCTCGGGGTCAGTCGGAGGTTGAAGCCATATCAGACATCTCCCTCCATTGCTCGCCACATTATTTACTGAGGCAAGGTCTCTTCTGAACCTGGAGCTCAGCCATTCCGTCTGATCTGGCTAACGCCTGGGAACCTTGCACTTATGTGGGTTCTGGAGATCTGAACTCCAATTCTCATATTTTCATTTTAATCCACTGAGCCACCTCTCTAGCTTGGAAATGTATAGATCTGTAAATTTTTGCCTGGCTGATTGACCAGTTTTGGGTGGCTATTGGATTACTTTGATGGGGGAAGGGGTACTTTATAATCCTGGCTGAGCTTTTGGGGTGATATACTGAATTGGTTCTTGTAGCCGAGACTGTCACCATTGAGGAATGGGAAGAATGACTCTTTTTCTTTCTTTTTTTTAAAAAATTTTTTTAGTTAATTAATTTATTTATTTATTTTGGTTTGATTTGGCCTTTTTCTTAAAAAATCAGTCTGTGCCCCGAAACCAGTGAGTTGGACTGGACCACCCAAAACTGTGTGTGTGCTGTGCTCTAAGGGCTCATCAGCTTACTTAGACCAATAGAAGCCATGACACATGCTACTGGAATGACACCTCACAAGCTTAATGATCAGAGTCCCAGGCCATGTCATCAGTCACATTTAAAGCAGAAGATCGGACACCACCATTCCCAATCTTTCTGGTGTCTTTGGTCAATTGTCTAACTCTTGATTTAAACGTAAGGGAATCTCTTGCATTTCTGGTTTTGCTCGTTTGTTTGTTTTTAACACTCAGATGGTGTCCTTTGCCTTATACTCTCTCAGACGACGAGAACCAGTATCAACTGCTCACGCCAAGTGCAGGGAACAACACCAGGAGCCAGCTTCACTCTGCATTTTCTCCTCAGGGTTCTCAATGCCCTTCGCACTCCGAGGGACTTCTCCAGTTATTAGCTATGAGAATGTCCCTGAAAGTGAAGCCTTCCCCACCCACTCTTTATTCATAGGTTCGCTCAACATTCCTGAGTGACTAGCAGGGGTCAGAAGCGACACTTGATGCTTCAGACTCAAAACCAATCAAACCCTGTTTGAAGGTCAGCTGGGTAACCTGATAGTAGACGGTCTACATCACTGTGAAGAGAATATTGGATATGCTTTAGGTTACCCTTGAAAGCAAAATTTGATATATGAATACGTCTTTGTGTCAGAATACTTTCCATTAGTATGCACATATAAAATACAATTATTCATATTAATTTGATAGCTTTATAGTATGAATATTATGAAAGAAAAAGATGAAATACTGTTGACTTACAGAAAACAAAGGTTGTGTAGTAATAATATATTCTAGCAGTGATTAGTGGAGCATAGCAACTCTTTAAGGACTCTGAATACTAGCAAATCTCCACAAAAACAATGTATTTTAGCTACACTATTCACATGTTACCATATGGTAATAAGAGAGGTAGCAAATATCACCTGGGAAGCTAAGGTTGGTTTCAGGTTCCATGGGACCACAAACGTAGAAGAGAAAACTTAAAAGTATAGAATAGCATTAGGACATCAAATTAGAAACAGCATCTGTAGGCCCTGAGGCTTCTGCCTGGGGTCCTCCCAGAACAGCTAACTGTGGTGGACACAGCAGAGGTGTCTTTAGGGCCGGGAAGACGGCGCAGTGGGCAAAGTGCTTGACTTGCAGGCGTCAGAATCAAATCTGGGATCCCCAGAAGCCATGTGAAAGCCAGTATCCGTCTGCTCTTCCAGTGTCCCGTTGGTGAGATGGGAGGTAAGGGCAGAGAGCACCCAGAAACTCAATGACCAGCTAATGTGCAAGCGCGCGCGCACACACACACGCACACACATACATTATAAATATCCCCTGTATTCATTAGATATATTAAAGAAAGACTTGAGAATTAGGGAGAACAGTGTTTTACATACATAGAAAGAATTTTTAAGAACTGACCTTACCGGCCATGTTATTCTATCTCAAAAGCTATCAGCCATTATATTATTACCTGCCTCCTCGTTTGTTTTTTAATTTTTTTGAGACAAGGTCACAAGTGTCCAAACTGGCCCTGAATTCACGATATGACTGAGATTGGCCTCGAACTCCAACCTGGCTTCCATCAGCATCCACACATATATACATATACTTTTTTTATATCTTAAAAATATACGGCTTTTAGAAAAAAAAATTGAGAGAGGGTCTTATGTAGACCAGATGGTCTTGAACTCTCTAGTAGTCAAAGATGGCTTGGGATGACTGATCCTCTGGCCTTTCCCTCCTGAGTGCTGGAATTCAAGCTTGTCCCTGCATATTTGGTTCTCTATGGAGCTGAGGGAATCCAGGGCTTCCTGCATGCTAGCTAGACAGGCACTCTGCCAGTCCAAGGATTTTATTTTCTTGCAACGCTGGGGTGAGGGGTTGAACTCAGGCCCTCACACATCCTGGGCAAATATTGTACCCGCAACAAGCTACAGCCTTAGCCCTAGAACGATTTGAGTGGCTTACAGAGCTAATGTTAGGCTTCCTGCCTTTCATCCTAGCTCCATGTCTCAAAGGAAGTATGGGGTTTTCTGGAACAACAATCATGGTAGACGGATAGCATTGCCAAACACCACTCTGGCTGTTTTTACCTTACTTGGGGCGGTGGAATTCCTACCACTATGCAATCCAACTGGACTCGGCTTCCTTCGGGAACTTCTCGGCTCCGTAACTTTTGTGTGAAGCGGGGAGGCTGCCCCAGAGGTTCTTCGTAGTACAGGGACGAAGGTGAAGACTCCGGGGTGCTGTCGCCAGCAGCAGCCTCACCCGTAGCCAACTCAGCCTCCCGCCTCTTAGCTTCCCGCTGTTCTATCGCGTGGTTCAGCTCGTTGTCCCTGCTGTCTGCAGGGATAGTGATGGGTATTGATGCTCTTTCCCGCCTCTCTGTCAGAGCTGAGAAAGCGGGGCTGTTTTCCTGCAGGACTTTGTTTTGAGATTCCGGTTTGCTCTTGTGGTTTTTGCAGGCCCGAGGTCTGATCCTCTTGGAGCTGTGAGCCTTGAAAAGGGAGGACAGCTCTTCGATGAAGTCAGCAGCCTTGTTTAGGAAGACTTTCTTGGACTGGCTTTCAGAACTGTACTGTGGCCTCTTTGTCTCCGGGGGACTGTCTTTAGAGCTGGCAGGATCTCGAGGGCTGTCCTGGCAGAAGGCAGGTTCGAAGCTTGGTTTGGGCGAAAGCTTCGTCTTGTCAGAAGACAGACGTTTCCTAGCTTGAGCTTCATCCACTCTCTCCAGAGGGTCGTGGTGAATGGCCAGCCTCGCCAGATTGACACTCTCATCCAGCTCTTCTTGGCTTAAGAAGGCCGACAGATCCGGAAGGTCCTCTTGCCCTCCTCCTTCGGCAGCCCCCGAAGGACTGCCGAAGTGGAAAGGGTTGGAGGAAGGCTCCGCTCGACTCCGCTCGTTGTCCCCGCGATGTCTGGTTTCAGCCAGATAGCTTTCTCTGAGAAGCTGGGAGATGGAAGTAGATGCTTCTATGCTGTCGTCTTGCATGCTGTAACAAAGTGATGGGCATAGCAAAAAAAAAAACAAAAATTCAGACCACTGCCACGGAATAACAAGCCTGTATTTATTTATAGCACAGACTTAAATTACGTAGGAAATGCTTAAATCACCTAATGTTGACACATCCACAAAAGTAAGACTTAACAATGCTGCCTCATTGTAAAAGGAAATGAAACTCAATAGAGTCTCCCTGAAATTAAAACTAAAATCCTGCTGGGTGGTGGTGGCACATGCCTTATTTAATCCCAGCACTTGGGAGGAAGAGGTAGGTGGATTTCTTTGAGTTCTGGGCTAGCCTGATTTACATAGTCAGTTCCAAGACAACCAGGGCTATGTAGAGAGACCATGTCTCATAAATCCAAAACAAACAATGAAACAAACAAACAAAAAATGTCTGGGGATTTCTATTTCAATACTTTCTTTACATTAAGTTCAATTGTACAAGCTATGAGATAACCATAGCAATTTTATACAGTGTCAGAGGGCTTGGGATGGAACTCAGAGGCAGAATGCTTGACTAAAATGTGGAAAAAAAGTCTAAGCCTAATTTATAAAATTACATTTATTTATTTGTTTGTTTATTTATTTATTTAGTTGTTGATTTATTGTTGTGTAAGTCCATGTGCCATGGCTTTCTTCCACCGTTTAGGCCTAGGAAGCACACTTGGCCTTGACTGCAAGCACCTTTCCCCACTGAGCCATCTCATTGACCTGTCTGAGCCTGATTTTGCTAACAGTTGCAGTGGTCTCTGTGGTGATGATGTACAGATCTGTTCTGCATCCTTTCCTCATTCTTGCCAATTTTGTTAACTTGAGGACAATAGAATTACAGAAAAATAAAAGAAGTTGACAACATTGTGCCATTTAATTGCTGAAAATGTTGTCTTGGAGTCTATGGCTCACGAAAAGAAATTATGTTTATGGTGCTTGACTAGCGACAAGCTGTTTAAATCTAGTGTTGTTGCTGGGATCAGTCTGTTCTTGAAAGCTAGGATAATCTGGCCTTCATGTTGAGTCAAAGCTGTGGGGATTTGTATTTATTTTTTGTTTTAGATTTAATATTAAAAAGAATCATTTGTGTGTCTGTGTAGAGACTGTCCACAAGTGCCAGTGCTCAAGGAGGCCAGAGGCATCAGCACCTAGTGTGGGTACTGAGACTAAAATTGTGCCCTCTGCAAGAGCAGTGTGCTCTTAACGGCTGAGCCATCTCTCCAGGCTCAAGTCTAGGTTTTTAAGAGTGTCTTAAATTAGCACTGGTTAAGAGAAGACATGAGAGGTAGCAAAATGTAATGCTTGGAAGGGGACTTAACATACCTGAGTGCCAGTCTTAGTTTGTAAATTATTAATATATCACCTTTTGAAAATGAATACTTTTAAAACCTTTAGGAAATACATGAGGCTCCTCGGTTAAGAGAGTACTTGTTCTTTCAAAGGACATGGGTTTGATTCCTAGCACTCACATGGAGGTACTAAACATACGTGTGGGTACAGACATACATGCAGGCAAAGCACTCACATGAATAAAATTTTTAAAAAATCTAGAAAAAATAAAATAAAAAAGAAAGAAAATAGTACAATGTGATTTGTACTGGTGATGTCACCCATGTATTGATTCAGCCACTGACTAGAGGGATAGCAAACTTGTCCCTTAATTCTCTCCCATCCTGAACAGGTGCTACAACCTTCCCATTGACCTTGACTCGCTTAGCATCCCACCCTTTAGCTCCACCCATCCTCAGATATGATGACTGCATGAAGACTACTTGCCACTCTTTGCTACTAGGTACTGGCCTTGTCCTGGAGAGATGGGGGTGAAAATAACACCCTAAGATTCACGACAAAGCCTATTTCAGTCGATCCCTCTCTTCTGCCTGGCGCAATAGTCCCTCACTTACATCACACTGAAGGCTTCCTAGGAACTTCCCTGGCTCCCAAACTTTCACAGTGCTATCCCAGACTAACCTCTCAACTGGCAAAGTAGGCAGTCACCTTGAGAGGGCAGTTAGAGAGGGCTGGAAAGATGGCATGCAGTGAGATGGTTTTGCCTGCTCATGCCAGAGCCTGGGATGGTTTCGACTGGAGTTACTTCAGTGAAGTCTCTTGTGCCTTCGAAGGGGATGAATTTAAAATTCATCGGTGTTGGATGAAACCATTACCTTAGTCTATCTAGAAAGACGGTCATTATGATACAGATGCTAATATGAAAACTGAAGCTATTTTCAGTAAGATTTAGTTACGCAAATTATGATATGTTCACTTTCTAGAATAGCTTAAAATTTTGTAGAATGATAATATGCAAAACAGCCCATGAAAGCAAAACTAATGTTAGCTGAAAATTTTCATTTGTGTATGAACTCTGCGGAAGAATAGATGCATGAAATAAGGCTCAAAATGCTTTGAAAGCTTATTTAATATCCTGATTATCACCAATAATTCATAAATCAGTTATTGTAATTATCCATTTGGTATCAATGACTTCTTTAGCTCTGTTTGTGTTTCTGAATATGCTAAAGTGCGAAGGTGAAAGCTATCACTGCTTAGAAAGCGGTATGCCTTTCTGTTTGAGAGATGCTATTATTTGCGACGTCGTAATGTGACTGTCGTTAGCTCTGTGTGTTTACAATGGCTTAGATCTGCAGTCAACACAGAAATGAGCATTGGCCTTCGAATTAGGGAGATCTGAGTTCAAATTACGGCTTCATCTCTTAGCAGGAATGTGACTGAGACATTGACTTGACTTCTCTAGTTCGCTTCCCTTATCTTATCTCCACGTAATCTCTCTCTCTGAGAGTTGAGAAGAAAAAACGTCAAGAAGGCAAAGCCCTTCACACATGGCCTGTGCTTGTGAGGATGCAAATGATATCATTATATTTATTTATTTATTTATTTGTTTGTTTGTTTATTTATTTATTTTTAGTTTTTTCGAGACAGCGTTTCTCTGTAGCTTTTGGAGCGTGTCCTGGAACTAGCTCTTGTAAGACCAGGCTGGCCTCAAACTCACAGAGATCTGCCTGCCTCTGCATCCCTAGTGCTGGGATTAAAGGCGTGTGCCACCACTGCCCAGCTATTATTATTTTTAAAGACATTTCTTTTCCTTCCTAAAACATGGCACAGACATTGATGTTGAAGACATTTCAGGAAATTCATATTTAGAGTGGAAATGGAAGAAAAGAATATTCACTGATTTCTATATAAAGTTTCTTTTAAGAAGCCAACTGAGAAGCTGGGCGGTGGTGGCACGTGCCTTTAATCCCAGCACTTGGGAGGCAGAGGCAGGCAGATCTCTGTGAGTTCAAGGCCAGCTTGATCCACAAAATGAGTTCCAGGACAGCCAGGGGTACACAGAGAATTCTGCCTCAAAAAACAAAACAAACAAACAAACAAACAAAAGAAGCCAACTGAGATATGTGCACTTGTTTTTATGTTTATGGTTCTGAAAACTATTCCAATAATAAAACTTCCAAGTATTCAAAAATATAGGATTTCTGCAGTAGTTTTATGTTTAATGCCCCAAGATGTTGGTGCTTGGTGCTCAACATCTGTGGCTTCCTGGCCATCTTAAGTTGAGAAAGCCTAACTTCTGGAAGCCTTCATCTCAAGCTGTAAAACAGGGAAGACAACAGTGGCCATCTCTGGGCTGAAGTGATGATTAAATGGTCTCTGTGTAAGGCAATTTTTAAACAATCAACAGAGGGAGGGTCGTTACTCTCGATGACCGGCATGGCCCTGTTTCGAGATGGAGCAACAGGAGCAATAGTGCAATAACTTCCTGGGAAGAACGTGGACAATGCACTGGCCCCTAGCCTTGTCCTTACCCAGGACGGCTGTCTGTCTGTAATGCATGTCTGTATTCTGCTGAGATCCAAGTTCATGAACGACCTGCTCTCACTTCAGAACACTGTATATATTCTTTTTGATTGGCCTGCTCATTGTTCCCACCTCTCCTTACTCTCTTTAGACTAAATTCTGCATAGTTTGCAATGCTTAGCCAAGACATCACCACTCTCTCTCCAATATGCCTGATAACCTCGTGTTCTTATCACCCAACACAGCTCTTAATGAAAAATACTGAATTTGGAGTTTTTCCCTTTTCTCTTCTACACTGTTCTGCACTCTCTGCACAGAGGGCAAAAGGTGGTTGACAAATACCTGCTGCGTTGCTTTGTTCACCGGAACTTCCCATCAACTCTATTTGTTATTTTTTTTTAATTGCAGGGTTAGGTTGAAGAGATAAAATGGCAAAAGAAGACGTATAGTCAAAAGAAAAACTAAGTGATACTGCAAAAATGAAAAAAGGCTTTGTACACTTTGGGCAAACATTCTACCACTGGCTACAACCCTGCCACGCCCTCTAATAAGTATTAGTTGAGCATCTCCTATATGCTAGATGCCATTCTAGGGATTGAGAATTTAGTGGCCAATAAAAGACAGAGCTTCTGTTTTTATGGAGCTGATTTCCTGGGGGTGATTGATACCAATATTATGAACAAAAATAATGTAGGGTGTGGTGGCCAACTTTAAAGTGGGGAGGGTAGGCGAGAAGGATGAGTTACTGGGAAGGCCAAGATAAGCTATGATGGAGACTTCAGTAGTCTGACCACCTGGGGAGAGTATTCTTTACCAAGGAAGGAATGTCAAGGTCAGAAAGAAAACAGGCTTGTGGCCTTGAAGCCCTATGTACCCAGGGAGCAAAAAAGAAGAATGGAAGACAAGAGGTTGGGAAAGTACAAGGCCACAGAGTGCATGTGGTGGCTCATGCCTGTGATCCCAGCACTTGGAAGGCTGAGACAGGCACAACGCCATGGGTTCCAGGTCAGCCTGGGCTACACAGTGAGCTCCAGGACAGCCTGAACTATAGAGTAAGACCCTGTCTCTAATAATAATAATAATGAGGAGGAGGAGAAGGAGGAAGATGAGGATGANGGAAGGAAGGAAGGAAGGAAGGAAGGAAGGAAGGAAGGAAGGAAGGAAGAGGTAAAAGGTAAGATCATATTAGGCCTTGCAGACCATGGAAAGGGCTTTTTTACCTTATGAAGGGAGAAGATGAATAGGAATCAGTTGTGATGGGCTATGCAAGTGGGGGGGCAGTGAGCGATTGCAGCAGGAGGTGGTGGGGAATGGTTGGACTTGAGATCTCTTTTGAAAGCGGAGGCCAACGATTTGCTCATAGGTTGAGAATGAGAGATGAGAGAAATGCCAGAGTATTTATGACCTGAGCAACTGGGTGGATAGCAGAATCAGATCTGGGGAATGGAAACCAAGGGCTCTCTTAGGCATTTTATCTGGGGTGTTCTGGGACATTTGGCTGTATTCTCATTTTTGTCTCTTGTAAGTTGAAATGTAGTTTTATGCCACTTCCAAAATAAGATGAATAGTTGCTCCTGCTAAGACATTATGGTATCTGTGAACTGGACCAGGCTGGAAATGAAGCAGCCCCATCAGTTGTCTGGACAGACCTGGCTATAGTCCTAACTCAGTGGCCACACAGAGAACTTAACTTAGCAGAATTTCTTTGTGTTTTCTTTTTCCTATGACTTTTCATGAGGAGAATCTGCCCTGGGAACTTGTTTGCTTCATAAAAAACAAAACTTGATGCTAGTACCTTTAGTGCACTCTCTCTCTCTCCTCTCTCTCTCTCTGTCTTGGCACAGGGTCTCATTGTGTAGTCCTAGCTGACCTAGAATTCACTATATAGACCAGGACGGACTCAAACTCATAAAGACCCATCTGCCTCTTAAGTGCTGGGATTAAAGGTTTGTGCCATTCTGCTTGCTTCCTCCCTCTGCTTGGGGTTGAACCCAGGACCTCCAACACACTGGGAAAGCATCTATTATTAAGCTCTATCCCCAGCCCATGGGGCATATTTCTTGACTCATTATAATTCAGTGCTATCCTTCTTCAGTCTCTAAAATGTCCCTGTTGTTGGAAAGATCATACACTATAAAGTCATCTTTCATTTACATTTAAATTGGCACTCTGGGGACTTAGTTCAGTGGCAGAGCGTTTGTCTCCTATACAGGAGGTCCAGGGTTGGCTCTCCAGTACTATAAAAACAAACAAGCTGTGGTATCATCTGGAGAGCTGGCAAAGCCCAAAATCAAATGACTCAAATTTAAACATAAGTTCTAGAATTTTCTGGTTATAAAATATTAATAATTGTTTATTTTTTGGTGCTAGTGACTGAACTTAGGCCTTGCACTTGCTAAGCATGTCAAGTATCATTATATATTTAATTGAAAAAACAACCACAGAGGTTGGAGGTGAGGAGAGGTTGTGCAAGAGGCCAGAATCTCAATTAGACAGAAGAAATATGTTCTGGAGATTCTCCGTGCAGCATGGTAACTATAGCCAATACAACAGTGTATGCCAAAATATAAATATGTAATTATTAGCTTGGCTTAATCACTGTACAATACATATATATATATAACAAAACACTATGTTACTACCATCAACAAGCATGACTTTTGTCAACAAAACTTTTGTTAATAAAACTATAGAACAGGAAATATCTTTTACACACAGCTCTTTAAACACGGCTGTACATTCACTGCAGTGTGGGGAACACATTGATAAGACCACCACAAAAACAAAATAAACCCATAAAATCCAAATCTAGTTTCTAGGTTGGCACAAAAACAGTCTAATATTTAATAGCTATTGGTGAAGAATGCTAGGACAGGAAAAGTTTAAGCTACTTACCTTCAAACCGCAGTGACACACATACACACACACACAAAACATCCCCTGCTTACTTCCTAGGTTTGTCTCGAAAGCGCTTTAAAAATAGAGCAATGTGCACATTTACGATAACTATTTTCTGCCGATACGTAATTTCTAGGACTAGAATTTTCATTAGAGGAACAATGAGACAACGTTCTCTTTGGGGCTTTGTGTCTTTCTGACAGGTTCTCTTGTAGACAGTGCTATTCTCAAACTCAATTTGTAGTTGAGAATGACCTTGAGATTCTGATCCTCCTGCCTCTACCTCCTGAGTACTGCTTTTTTAAAAAATTACATTTTATTCATTTAGAGAGAGAATGTGTGTGTGAGAGAGAGAGACAGTGAGACAGAGAGAGACAGAGAGAGAGAAACATGACTGCATACTCTTGTGTGCCATTGTTTCTATGTGGAGATTGGAGAGCAACCTGTGGGAGCTGTCACTCTCCTTCTAACATGTAGGTCTCAGGGACTGAACTTAGGTCACTGGGCTTGACAGTAGACACCTTTACCTAGAGAACCAGCTCACTGGCCCCACTTTTTTTCCCTTAAGACAGAATTTCCCTGTGTAGCTCAGACTAGCCTCCCTCAATCCTCCTGCCTCAGCTTTCTGAGTGCTGAGATTACAGATAGAATTTCTCAGAATTCCTCAGCAGAAGTGAGTCCTTTGGGAGGTACCCTTGCTTGGGGAACTATGTATGGAATACCTTTGTGAAACACTGGACTGCCAGTGAGATGCACTTTGTACACCATTTCAATGCCTATCCCTTGATAGATGCTACATTGATCATCTTGCCCTTTGTCTTCTAGTCTATCTGTAATGTGAATGGCATTGGTAATTTAATGCATTAGCGTAGATAAACATGGGGACGAGATATGGGAACGTGCCAAAGTCCAGAAATAATATGGCTCATTCTCCTGAAGAGCTTCTGGTCTGGAGGAAGAAAAACAGTAGACACAGACAAATCCAGACAACAGACCCAGGAAGAGAATATGTTGGGGGTGAAGCCAGAGGCACACACATGCAATCCCAACACCTAGAAAGCTGACGGAGCAGGGTGGAGCAGGGTTGTGAGTTTGAAACCAGACTGGGCTGTACAGCAAGATCCTGGATTTTAAAAAGTTGTCTTTGTTTGTTTGTTTGTTTAAAGATGAAAAAGCGTTGGAATCGAGGCAAAGCTGAGCCCACATAAGGAGAATTAGTGAGGGTCTTTTAATTAGACCCCTCCCGAAGGCCGGAGTCTGCTGCTGAAAGGACTTAGAGAAAATACGGCAAAGGCAAGCAGTCCATTCTCTTGTTGCTTTCATAAACTGATAGAGGTCAGGGAGTAGGAAAGAAAGATTTCTCTGGGGCTGGAGAGATGGCTCAGAGGTTAAGAGCACTGAATGCTCTCCTGGAGGTCCTGAGTTCAATTCCCAGCAACCACGTGGTGGCTCACAACCGTCTGTAATGAGATCTGGTGCCCTCTTCTGGCCTGCAGGCATACATGGAGGGTGAACACTGTGTACATAATAAATAAATAAATCTTGAAAAAAAGGAAAGATTTCTCTAATGCTCAAGAAAGGGAGATTGGCTATGTAACATAGCAGTTTTGTACACAGAAGGGGACCAATGTGAGAGAACCTGTAAGAGATTAGTGTAGGAGATACTGACACCAGAGCCCAGTCACTACTGAGTCTGAGACACAGCAGACAATTGATGACCAGAAAATCCCAGGGCCTGTCGAAAGGCTAATGGATGGAATCTAGGGCTAGAAAGGTGTTTGCAGGTTGGAGTAGTTCCATGGGACAGCATCTACTTAGCATATACAAAGCCCTTAGTTTAGCCTCAGCGTGTGTGTGTGTGTGTGTGTGTGTGTGTGTGTGTGTGTGTGT
>LOEQ01000100.1:175299-188784 GCA_001685075.1 Bramus lutescens | reverse complement strand
TTCCTTCCTTCCTTCCTTCCTTCCTTCCTTCCTTCCTTCCTTCTTTCTCTCTTTGTTTTGTTTTTTGAGATGGGGTTTCTCTGTGGAACTGCCCTGATTGTCCTGGAACTCTCTTTGTAGACAAGGCTGGCATCAAATTCACTGAGATCTGCCTGCCTCTGCCTCCACAAATGCTGGGATTAAAGGCGTACACCACCAACCATTGCCCGACTCCCTTTGGTGTTTTCCAGACGTGATAAACTCCCTGTCAAGTAAGGATAGCATACCTGAATGGAGAAGGACCTAAAAAGAAAACCACTTTGTTCTGCTTTTTCATCCACCCTGCTCATCTCCAAATTGCTCTTCATGCATTCTGATTTAAGGCTGGGCTATTTAAAACCCAGTCAAAACAGTCTCCAGGGCCACGGTAATCACCACGTGTGTTCTGTCATTTGGAGCTCCTTCCCTTCATCTTCTAGCCTCAGCAGGAAACTTCAAGTCAAAATGTGGCCGCTGACAGTGCCACTTGTGTCACCAACAGGGAGATGCAAACAGATGATGTCGCAGAGATCTTTAAACACAATAACTGAGGACAGTGTTCAGAGAACTAGAGACCAATCTATTTGTCACTGCCCGACAATATTGTAGATTTCTGGTCAAGAACAAGAAGAAAACACATATTGAAATAGCCACACTGTGTCCCATGTGCACGGGCAATTGTTACGGCGCGCTGAAAGGCCTTGGTATAATTAGAAACGTGATCCTCCTGGCCCTGTGTCAATAGGTCTCACCAAGCGCTCTTCTGCACAAATCCTGTCTTCAACCAAAACCTCCACCAGCTTTTCCCTGCCTCCTCCCCGTTCCTTTTCTCAGTGTTTCTTCTACTTAGGACACGATGAAACAACTAGCAGCTGCCCGTTGCTCTGAATCCCTCATCTCCCTGCCTCCAGCTCCTAAGCACCATACAGGTGTGTGTTACCATGCCCTTCTCTTCGTATGTAGCTGAATTACACTTGCATTTATATACCCAGGTAAATTCCTCGAGAATCAGACATATAAAAATGTTTTTTTAAAAAGATTTGTGTGTGTTCGTGTGTGTGTACTTATGCCTGAAAGGCTGGAAGAGGGCACTGGATTCCCCTGAAGCTGGAGTTCCATGTGACTTTAAACCACTCACTGTGGATGCTGGGGACAGTCCTCTGGTTCTCTGGAAGAGCAGTAAATCCTCTTAAGGACTGAGCCATGTTTTCAGCTCCCTCCCCACACCTAATTTTTTTTTTTAAGGCATGGTCTCACAATGTAGCCCTAGCTGTCCTGGAACTCACTATGTAAGACTAGGCTGGCCTCGAATCCAGAGATCTGCCTGGCTATGCCTCCCAAACACTGGGATTAAAAGTATGTGCCTCTACACCTGGCTTCCCCATAAAAATTTTTAACCATAATTAAATTGTCAAGGCATAGCACAAAGGAGCCAGGTGACAAATATTTGCCTGTGGCATATAAATATCATGAAAATGAAGTATACATTATTAAGTTGTCCTAAATTATTCTCTTAATTCAATACATATTTGCTTACCATTTCCTATGTGTTACAAGAGATCAAATGGCCTGAAATCTCCTCAATGGTGGCTAAGTTATCATTCATAGTTATGATATTTAATCCATAAATGCTAGAAAGAATGAAGTCAAATGAAGTAGAGAACTAGAGATGATTGGATATTTGCTGTATACAGGCCACAAAGTGGGGAGCCATATGTGCCCTTGCCCCAGTGATCGCTCAGTTTCCGGCATGACTCAAGGAGGAGAACCCATGCTTTTGGGAAAGGTTTGGCGCTGTTAGATATCCATCATGCCCAAGGATCCATGCAAAAGGCGCCTCCTAGGAGGTCCTTCCCACGTTCGCAGTCTCCCCCAGTGGCTATTGGTTTTCCTGAACCTGCCCACAACCTTTGCTTTATATCTGCCCTTGACTTCATTCTACCCCACAGAGAGAAGCCTGGTTTTCTGTTTGATTTTCTCTTCCATGGCCTGCTTCTCTTGGGTTTTTGCACTTCCTGACCCTAAGAGAGCAACTCTGTCCTTTCCCATGCCTCAATTTTGGGGAGCCCAGCTCTGGGTTCCAGCCATGCTTTCTATTTGTCCAGAAGTAAAGAATATATTTAAAACTCTCAGCAGCGGTGGTGCATAACTTTAATCCCAGCACTTGGGAGGCAGAAGCCTGTGTGTTCAAGGCCAGCCTGGTCTACAGAGTGAGTTCCGGGACAGCCAGGGCTACACAGAGAAACCCTGTCTCAAAAAACCAAAACCAAAACAAAACAAAATAATTCATCTAAAACATATAATATACACTAATTTATATCAAGATCTCAGTGTTTGTTTCTGACTCCCGATTGTATTTACTCTCTAAAATGCAGAGAAAAAGAATGGGTTTCTTAGCTCCGTGAGTGATGCTATGATCCCAGTGCAACAGCCAAACTTTGTTTTTGTTGCTCTAGTTAATATAATGGCTTAATACAACTCAGGAAGTGCAGGTCATTATCCCTATTTTATAGAGGATGAACCTGAGAAACAAATTACGTGCCTCTATGTTTTTTTGCAGATTCAAGGGTCTGAAAAAGATCACTTAAGATGTACTATGCCATTATTTTCTTTTTATAGAGGAAGAAGCAAAAGATCAGAGAACTCTATACAAAGCCACGCAAGGCTGTGATTCACACCCAAGTCTGTTTGACGCCAAAGCCCAAGCTCTTCTCTACGCCAGCAAGCCACTTTCAGAGGCATCCACACTGGTTAGGAATACATTCAGGAGTCAGTTTGGGCTTGGGAGAGCCTTGGCAGAGTAGAATAACAAGAAAGCATCTGGTGATGTTGGATCATGATGGTTACCAGCTCCCTCCAAAGTTCTCCTGACTCCTTTGAAATCCAGATGCTTCAGTCACTCTTGCCTGTCAAAGAAACAATGTAAATGAATTGAAGCAACAACAATAATCAACACCTCTCCGTATCTGTCTGCAGATTAGGAGGCACAGGACACGCAAGCACATGAGGCTGTTACTCTCCCTCCAGTCTTTCAAGTAGACACAACCTTAGTATTTTACCCTTCTAAGTTATTTCCAACATAATGCAATTATAACAAGGAGCTGGGTGCCGTGCTCAAACTTTAGTAGCCCCAATTATTTGTGAGGCTGAGGCAGGAGGAGAGCTTGGGGCCAGGGTTGGAAAGCAGCTTGGACAATATAGTAGGTCAGGTTCATCCTATAAACAAAGGAATAAAAGTAGCCAAAGTGCACTGTCCTTAAAGCCGGTCTTCACGTGATTACTAGGAAAGTTGTGACAACCAGGGCCGTGTGTGAGGACATGCCAGCAGTGAAACACTGAGTCCTGTGGTTCACTGTTCATCTGACTAGGGAGAACTTCTCTGGGGGAACACCCTGGACCTGACCTAGAACAGAACTGAGCAATAAATGAGAGCCAGAGAGATCTGGAGCGACAATGACGAGATTAAGCAACTGAAACAAATATCGAAAGATTATTTCATATCTCTAGATAGGAATTGCTATAAACATTATTTTACAGAGCTATGAAAACAGTGAGAATTAGACTGGTTTATTATATCCATTGAAATAAACCAACTGCTTCATGAACCGTTCTTTAAAGACCATTTATCCCATCAAAAATATATTCCCTAGCTACTATGGCAAAGTCCCATCTCTAAACAGAGAATTAGATTTGCTTACTTATTTTTAAAATCTACTTGCTTCCTTTTTTCCCCTTTTCTTTTCTTATTTTCTTGGGACAGGATCTTGCTATGTAGCCTTTGCTTGTTTGGAACTCACTATGCAGACTAGCCATGTCCAGCTTGTTAATTTTGGAGATCAGTCATGGTGGCTCACATGAAGACCGAGGCAGAGAGTACAAGGTTTCAAGGCTAGCCTGGGCTACACAGTGGGTTCCAGGCCAGCTTGAGTTATATTTTAAGACCTTTTCTCAAGCAATAGACTAAATGAAAACAGAAAATTAAAAGCAGACAGTAAGTGGAAAGAATTAAGTTGCTATGACAACAGAAAGAAGGGCCTGGGACACCTGTCTGATGGCTACTCACTGTACTTGTGTCAGGACGGCGTAGAAGAGTTCTTATTTTAATCTAATGCTATTTTCTCTTCACCATTAGAAAGCAGAGAGCAGAGACTGTTTCTAAGCCTGGGTAGTATTAAATTTGGTTTTTCAAAACAGAGTTTCTCCATGCAACAGTCCTGGCTGTCCTGGAACTCTCTTTGTATGCCAGGCTGGCCTCGAACTCATTGAGATCTGCCTGCCTCTGCCTCCCAAGTGCTGGGATTAAAGGTGTGAGTCACTACCGCCCGACTAAGGTTATGTATATTTCTTAAATTCAATTCATGTTCATCATTCTAGAATTTTAGGTCCTTAAAGGTCTTTGTTTTAAGCCACGTGCAGAAGTGCACACGTAAACCCAGTGTAATTGAATTTCGAGCGAGATTCTAACTCCATCATTTATTGTCTGGGAAACCCCTAGCAAATTATGAAGTCTCTTTATGTTATGGATATGTTTACTCATTTCTAAAAATGGGAAGCCAAGTTCTGTGGGTGGCTTCTAAAGTTCCAACATTTTGGAAGCTGAGGTGGCTCAAGAATTTGAACCCAGAGTTTGAGACCAGTCTGGGCAACACATTGATGCCCTGTAGAAACAAATAAGTGAGTAAAGAACTTAATAAATAGATAAATAAACTTTAAAGGAGAAGTAGTGAGAACCACCACCATAGGAATTCTGTGAAAATTATTAACACTCAGATCGATGCCTGGTCCCTCACAAGCATCACTACTATTGTAAAAGTGTATCTTAAGACAGGCATTAGCAGCGCATGTCTGTAATCCCAGCACCCCAGAAGCAGAAACAAGAGATTGTCACAAGTTCTGGGGAAGTCTGGGCCACAGTGTGAGTTTTAGGCTAGCCACGACTCTATAGCAGGGCTCTGTCACTAAAATTATTAAAGTAAAAAAAGAAACAAAAAGTGATATAAACATTATCTGGCCTGCTTTGTAAAGTCACAGGTAGTGAAGTTCTCACAGCTGTGCTGAGCCATAAACTTAAAGAAAGGCCAAAGGCTGAATGGGCTGCCTAGACCGATGACTCAGGCCCTGCCACAGTTCGGGTTTCCAGACTGATTCAGGCCTTGGCGTCGTTCCTGAGGCTGACAACAAGAATGCCAATTAGTGCCCAGAGTGATGAGTTTTTGTAACATGGGGAGCCGTTTATGAAACAAATGAGTCAGGTCACTAAAACCTCGTGCAGGACCGATCATGGTCAGCGGAGCTCAGACTCATGCCAGAGATACACAGAAAAATGCTCCTCTCTAGTTACTGTGCTCTGGAAACATCTGCTTCTAAATTCTGGATTGTCAACTGACCCACAGCCAAGGGGCTAAACATAGCTAAAGCCTTTAAATTATAATTTGATCTGACAGGCCAGGTATCAAACAAGACCTGTGCAGCCAAATAGACTGGCGACAAATATCAGAGCAGTATATCAGTCTATGGCATGTGCTTTATGATAAGAAAGTAATCGACAGTATTAGTGAGTATCTTATTTCTCATTTAACTTAAATAAAGGATGTCTAACTAAGGGTAGCAGACAACACAGGCTCACAAAATTATTCTTCAGTTTAAATGATTCCTAGGGGAGAAACCTGAGAGAGTGGGGGGGATATCTTAATTTTTTCATGGTCCTGAATTGTCCAAAAGACTAAGATTGATCAGGGCTTGGGAGGCAGAGGCAGGTGGATCTCTGTGAGTTGGGGGCCAGCCTGGTCTCACTCTGTAGAGTGAGTGCCAGGACAGGCTCCAAAGCTACAGAGAAACCCTGTCTCAAAAAAACAAAAAAGACTAAGGTTGATACATATTAATGCCTCCCAAACAAGAGGCCCCAAAAGACAATGGCAGTCAACTGGTGCAGATGTCAAATACAGTGCAGTAGAGTTTTAAGACTATTACTAGATCAGCAAGATGGTAAACACTTGCAAAGCAAGCCTGGCCACCTGGTTTCATCCCAACACCCAGAGCCCATGTATAAAGGTCAAGTGTGCTGACACAAACCTGTAATCCCAGCACTGCCACATCAGAATGGGAGGTGGGGATGGGAGAATCATCTGGAAGATGACAAGCCAGCTACCCTGTAGTAAATATACAGCAGAGCAGAAGCAAGAGAAACCCCCGAGAAAGGCAGAAGAACATTGGTGCCTGAGAGCTGTCTTCTGACCTCTACATGTGGGTCCATGTGTGTGTATTTGCCCACACACTAATGATAAAAAATAAACAGCAAAAGAAGCAGAGGGACCCTGCTTCAAAAAGGTGGAAGGCAAGAACTTACTCCTAAAAGCTGTCCTCTGACTTCCATAGTGTACCACAGTCTGCGTGCGCACACACGCATGCACGTGTACAATAGTAAGAAACAAAAATAGAATAATTAAGAAGACCCATTATTTAAAGGTTGAAGTGCTAGCAGTATGTTTTTTGTTTGCTTACTTGTGATACTGGGGATAGAAACCAAAGGATTAGTGTATGCTAGGCAAGGACTGTAGCACTGAGACACAGCCTCAATCCTGATAAAACATTTTATTTGCCAGGTGGTGGTGGCACACATCTTTAATTCTAGGACTTGGGAGGCAGAGGCTGATGAATCTCTGATATGGGATTCCCCTCTGTATGCTATGAATATGTTTTACTACTATTGGTAAAAAAGAAGTTGCTTTGGCCTACGGCAGAGCAGAATATAGCTAGGTGGGAAAACTAAACTGAATGCAGGGAGAAAGAAGGCAGAGTCAGGCAGATGCCAAGTAGCTGCCCAAGAAACAAGATGTGAGGTAGCAAACCACAAACCTAATGATAAAATATAAAATAATAGAAATGGGTTAATTTAAGATGTAAGAGGTAGTTAGGAATACACTTAAGCCATTGGCCAAACAGTTTTGTCCTTAATATAGTTTCTGTGTGATTATTTGGGTCTGGCCAGATGGGAAATGAAAAAGCAGTCTCTGATTACAGATCTATGATTTCAAGGCCAGCCTGGTCTATATAGAAAGTTCTAGGACATAAACTGTGTCTCAAAAAAAATGAAAATGTTTTATTTGAAAAATGATTCCTTTTTGGTCTGATCTATTTCTCATCCAAATCCTGGCAGTAGATTTGCTTTAATGCACATGTTTTACCATGGCAAACTGTCACATAGACATGGCATCTTGGTACTCGAAATCATTTGAGTATGAAGTGATTTGGATAGGCCATTGTTTATCTCCAAGTTTCAGTGAAGCGTGTCCACATGCATTCAGTGACGTGCTTGAGTTATCCCTGGACATATCGTTTGATCTGTAGACAGTATTTACCCATCTCTGAACCAAGTTCACTGCCGTACTCGCTGGGTTTCAGGAACTACGCTATCTCTGGCTTTTTATTAGTTGTATCGTTTAGGTGGCTGCTTATGTTGTTTTTACGTAGCTGTGATTCAGAACTCAAGTCTCCATGCTTGTACAACAAGCTCTTTATTAAGCCCTTTCCTCAATCTAACTGTCCTTTTTAAAAGTTTCTAAAGCCAGGAGTGGTGGCGATTACCTGTAATCTCAAACTCGGAAGGCTGAGACAGGAGAATTTTCCAGTTCAGGACAGCCTGAGCTATATAGTGGAACCCTATCATAAATACACATTTACATTCAATTATTTATTTATTAATAATGCTTCTTATATGGGTATAGGATTTTTATTTTTGTTTGGTTTGGTTTTTCATTTTTGGAGTCAGGTTTCCTCAGTGTACCAGAACTGTAGACCAGGCTGGCCTGGAACTCAGAGATCTTCCTGCCTCTGCCTCCCGAGTGCTGGGACTAAAGGCATGCGCCACCACACCCAACTGTGGGTGTAGAATTTTTATAAAGAGACTTAAAAAAAATTGTACTAATCCTCTCCCCAAAGTCTCAAGGACACAAGGAGGGAAGAGAATAATGTTTGGGTTGTAGCCTGATTGGTGGGATATATATCCATTCATTTAATTGTGCAGATATCCTCAGCTCTGTGCTGCTATATCATAATAGGGGTCTGCTCCAGACAGAGGAGCTGAGAGTCCAAAATCAGCAGCGCTGCTCCATAGGCCGTGGTCAGCGATTCGTCTTTGCCTGCCCAGCAGCACCCTGGCTTTGGGCTTCTTTATGAAGAAAAAAATAAGTTGGTAAGTAAACCTGCTATTTGTTTTCCTTTAAAAACCTTTTTTTCTCTTTGTGAATCAGCAAATTGGAGCGGCACTTTCGTTTAGTTCTAGCATTCAGGAGGCACAGGCAGGAGGATCTCTTGTGAATTCAAGGCCTGCCTGGTCTACCTAATGAGTTAAGGTCAACCAAGGATGCATAGTGAGAGCCTGTCTCCAAAAACAAACAAACAAACAAATGGAAAAGTAAATTAACAAATTATTACTCTGGCTGGTGGAATACACACGAATAAGGCCCTGGGTTCAATCTTCAGTAATGAAAAAAATTACTTTGAGATTTTTTTTGGGGGGGTGATGTTTATGAGTCTGAGCTTGGAAAGCTGGATGCCAGACAGTAGAACCTTCTAATTTCATCAAGGTAATTAAAAGATACGAGATCTATGACAGTCAACTAAGTGGACTGCCCTAAAACCCAACCCTGTGATTCAGTGTGTCATATTTAGCATGAGATAAACACCTCCAAGGCAGGTGTGTCTGGGAAACCTTGCCGTAAAATAATTGCGCAGTATAAACAACGGACATAGCATTCTGCCTACAATCCTAATGATTCCATGTGTGTGTGTGTATTGCATATGCAGCTGTGTGTGAGGATGTGCATGACTAGGCTGAACGTGTGTAAAAGCCAGAGGAGGATGCTGAGTGCCCTGCTTTATCTCTCTTTACCTTATCCCTTTGAAATTGGGTCTTTCACTGACCTGGGAGCTGGCTGGTGGCCCGCAAGCACCAACCGTCCTCCTGTCTCAACCCTCCCAGTGCTAGGGTTGCAGGCACTCATACACAGCCTTTTCCAAGTGCTGGGGTCTATACTTGTGCCCTCATACCTGTACAGTAAGCACTCTTACCCATAGAGCCCTCTCTGCAGCCCCCACACTATTAATATTCCTAATCTAGAACTGCTGATAAATTGGGAATCCAAGAAAGTAAGCCAGTTATACCAGGTATAGGTAGTTGATGGTAGTTCAGACTTAATATTACAATTGGTGCTTCTGGTCTGGAACATGAAACTGCTCCCACAGATTTTAGGAAACAATGTCATAGCTGTATTAAGTGCATATCTATAACTCTAGCTCCCTTTCCTGTTTTAATAATCACTTACTTACTGAGTAGTCTGTTTAAAGCACCCTGTTATATTAATGCTGTCTTCTAATCTGCTTTGTAGGTTTTATATTATGATTAGATGTCTAATATTGAAAGGAGAAGGAGAAGCCGGTTGGTGGTGGCATACGCCTTTAACCCCAGCACTGGGGAGGCAGAGGCAGGCAGATCTCTGTGATTTCCAGGCCAGCCTGGGCAACAGAGCAAGTTCCTGGACAGCCAGAGCTACACAGAGAAACTCTCTCATGAAAAAAAAAATGAACAGAATGCATAACCTTAGAATGTACACCTCTCAATGTGCTCCCCCATGTTGTCCTAAATAGACACGTGCCATTCTATCAGGTCTTACCTGAGACGATCATTAAATACCAATCAACATTGGGCCTGGAAGATGACTAAGTAGCTATGAGCACTGACTGTTCTTCCAAAGGCCCTGTGTTTGATTCCCCACACCCACACCGCAACTAACCCCCATTTGTAACTCCAGTTTAAATGTGACATACATGCTGGCAAAACACACACACACATATACATATATCATAAATATAAATCATCATTACTACAGTCAGGCATTGGTGGCGCATGCTTTTAATCCCAGCACTTGGAAGGCAGAGGCAGGTGGATCTCTCTGAGTTCGAGGCCAGCCTGGTCAACAGAGTGCGTGCCAGGGCAGGCTTCAAAGCTACGCAGAGAAACCCTGTCTCGAAAAAGTAAGTCAATAAATAAAGTCATCATCACTACATAACACTGGTGAAAACCATACAAAATTAGACCGTCTTCACAGTGAGTAATCTTAGGCGGATGGCTGCGGATAGATGTTCACTGTGAGCAGACAGTGGAGGTGACGGTGAAACCAATGGCTAACACTTCAATGGCAGAGGATTATCTTAAAAAAGAAAACACAAAAGACTATCTATATCAGGAGTCCACTTACATGAAATGCCAGAATAGTCAAATTTACAGAAGCAAAGAGGAAGTCAGTGGTTGCCTGGGCTGCGCATCACAGGTTTGCGGAGGGAAAAGGGCTGAGGGGGTGGGGCAGGTGAAATGTTCTGAAACTGCTCAACCGTGGTTGCAGGCTGCACAGCCCTGCAAATACTCCCAAATCCATTGAGATGAATACACTATGTGGGTGATCGGATGCTATGTGCACTACATCCCCAAAAATTGTTATTACTGTTTTAGTCCTTAATGTCTGTCATTCCTTTGTACAACCCCTTCAGGTTAAACATGGGAAGATCCTTTCCACTTTCCCTTGAAAGTTTTAACATCAGGGAAAATTTTTAACTTTTAAAAAAGAAATAAGACATATGAAAATGAATTCCAGAAGAGGAGACAGAAAGCTACGGATCAATGGGGAGGAGACGGAGGCCAGCTGTGGAAAACCATCTGCCTAACGTGCTTGAGATCTGGGCTACAGCTCCTACCACCATCACCACGGCTGGAGTAATAGAGTGGAAACTGGCTGTGGGGGCCGATTTGTTCCCGGGGCTTGACAGGCTGGGGCAGAAGGAGCAAGAGTTTGAGGCCAACATGAGCCACACAGTGAATCCCTGTCTCCAAACCAACCAATCAGTCAACGGAGAGTGAATAGCTAGTGTCTTGACTGAGATTGTTCGCTCTCTTCCTTCCTTCTTTTCTTCCCTTCCTCCCTTCTTCCCTTCTTTCTTCCCTCCTTTCTTCCCTCCTTTCCTTTCTTCCTTCCTTGACAGGGTCTCATGTAGCACAGGCTGACTTGAACTCCCTGATCCTTCTATGCCCACCTCCCAAGTGCTGGAGACCAATGACAGCAGCTATCAATGCCTGACTGCTAATCCTTTATGAAATAATAGCAGGAAAAAATCCTAGCTCTTTCCAGGATCCTGTCATCTGTACTCAATCAGCTCAACTAGTCTGTATTTCAGCCATGGAAAAAGCCCCCTGTTGCCCGCCCCATTGGTCTTGTCTGCATCATGTTAATCTTTCTGGCTCTGCATTATCTCGTCCCTTCCTCTGATCCATCAGTGGCACCTTCCTCAGTCCTCTTTCTGCATGCTTTGCTAATTTCCTAAGGCATCTGTAACACTCGAGAAAGCAGTGTACCATATGCCCCAATTCAAACAGTGGAAGTTAGTTTGGGTGAATATAATGGGTAAGGATGGATATGAGATTTCTATTATTGAGCTCTTAATAGCTAGATTATTGGAAGCATCATTCTGTGCTAATAGCGAATGTTTCAATTCTCTGGATGGCCTCCTAAGAAGTCAATATCTCTCTCTCTCTCTCTCTCTCTCTCTCGGTATGATAGCCCACACCTGTAATCCCACCATTTAGGAGGCTGAGGCAAGCAGATGACAAGTTTGACATCAGTCTGAGCTACATAGTGAGACCCTGTCTCAGAAACAAAACCAGAAAAACACAATAGGAAGGAAGAGTGGAGGGGGGAGGGAGGAAGGGAGAGATTGCTTCCCCCCCCCTGCAATGGGGGCCCTACCTGTCACCAGCAGAGGCTGCAGAGGCTAAGGGGGTTCCTTTGGGAACTCCTCACTAGTTGAAGGTGGAGAAGTCTGCCTGGCTTTCCCTCCTGGGCTTGCCCATCCTGCTAATTTTAGGCTGCTTCCTCATGCGGCTGCCATGGGTATCAAAGCATGTGGCTCCCCTTGGAGGAGCTATTTTCTCCTATGAGCCTCACTTGTTTGTTTCCAGCTTGTCTCCTACTTCTCCTCCTCCACCCCATATCTGGGGAACTGAGTTACTTCACTGTAATATCAATGTATATAATGTCTTAAGATATGTCTTTCAGGGGCTTGGTAGCAAATGCCAAGCCCTGGGTTCAAGTCCAGCATAAAAAACTAAAACAAAACTGAAGCAAAATTACAACAAAAACCAAGCAAAAACCCTTTCAGAATAATGCTCATTTTGATCTGAATTTGATCCTGAACTCTAGAGATGAAAGCAAACC
Organism: Bramus lutescens; assembly: GCA_001685075.1. NCBI lineage: Eukaryota > Metazoa > Chordata > Mammalia > Rodentia > Cricetidae > Bramus > Bramus lutescens. Next base: position 176,503 of record LOEQ01000100.1, on the reverse strand, counting down.
TTTCCCACTGAATTTTAGCTGTACCTGCCAGTAGTCGGGTTTCTGCATGATTGTTTGTCAAATAAATATTTACTAGACGGCCCAGGGTCACTGAAACACACCAATGAAGGAAGCAGACCTGTGCTGACTGGTGAAATCCTGGTAACAGGGCATTCATCAAGCTTCCACTCTGTTCTACAGCAGTAAGTGAGACCCCGTTCCTCAGAAGGCACGCAGGTATCTCAACACATACAGATCCAAAGGCAAACCTAAGAAATTCCGGCTTAGACTCAGATTTTAGATAATGAAAGGATTTGCTTACTCAGTTTGTCAGTGAAAAGGGACGCGAATACAATTTTCTGTTGGGCACTAGAGGTACTAACTGTGGCCGCCATTGGTCTCTCCAATCAAAGAGGATGCAATCTAAACAGGAAACAGTGCTCAGATGACAACACATAAAATGCTGATTATGTTCGGTCTTCTCTGAGGTCTTATCTTTTCCGTTAAAGATATTATGTCTAAGCATCTTCATGGGCTTGATAAGGTTTTCTAACAATTTATTTCTCATTTTAAAAACGATAAATGGAAGCCTGTCAGTGGTGGCGCATACATTTAATTCCAGCACTTGGGAGGCAGAAGCAGGCAGATCTCCGTAAGTTCAAGGCCAGTCTGGTCTACAGACTTAGTTCCAGGACAGTCTCCAAAGTTACACAGAGAAACCCTGTGTCAAAAAAACAAAAAAACAAACAAAAAGATAAATGGTTTGGCCCAGTGAGATGACTCAGCAGTTAAAGGTACTTGCTGCCAAGCCTGATCCTCAGAACCTTCTCAAGTGGAAGGAGGAAATGAACTTCCCAGAGCTGTCCTCGGACCTCCACATGCACACCGTGGGCATCTATGCACACCCATACACTGGATCTGTGAGTTAGAAGTCAGCAGGATCTAAACAGAGAGTTCGAGGCCAGCCCCTGCTGGCCCCTGCTCTACTCAAAAAAGTTGAACAGATGAAGTTGGTTGTGGGGGAACACAGAGCATCTTGATTTGCTTTCATGTTTAATGAACAATTTTTGTTTGATTCCTTAGTCTGTACATAGATTTTTGACAAAGCAATGTGGACAGCATTGCATTTTTCTTGTCTAACATTTTCGTTATTTTTTAAATATTTATTTATTTATTATGTATACAATATTCCATCTGCATGTATGCCTGCAGGCCAGAAGAGGGC
>LOEQ01000100.1:111761-149958 GCA_001685075.1 Bramus lutescens | reverse complement strand
ACCCCTTTAATTCCCAACTGGTGTGGGATTGTTTATGACTTACGCCTTCACAATATCAATCGCTTTTACGTGGAGGAATGTCAGTTTTCTTGATGTGGTCAGTTTCATTATTGAATAGCATTATTTACAAATTAGTATGCCAAGAAACCCTGGTTGATGGAGTTTTAATTACTTTCATCATGAGGCTTCTGTTGTATTGAAGGTAATAACGGTAGCATTCTTATTAAGCTTATAAAGTTAATTTCAAGTAGCGTGTTAAAAACTTACTGGTAAAACACTACCAGTGTTTTTCCTGAATGATTACGTATGCACCATGTGCATTCAGGTGCCTTTGGAGACCAGAACTGGACCTCAGATGTCCTGGAACTGGAGGTTTTGCAAGCCACTGTATGGATGCTGGGAACTGAGCCCAGGTCCTCTGTAAGAACAGCAAGTGCTCTTAACCCACTGAGCTGTCACTGGCTGGCTACTTTTGATTTAAAACTTGAACTTATTTTAACCATGTGAGGGGGTTTATAGCTGTTGATGCTAAAGTAGAAATCTATAAACTGAAACCTACTATTTATAATGGGCATAATACCTTTGAGCTCTCTGTTCAGCATATCCCAACAGATTTTATATTTTAAAATCTGAGCCTGGAGCGACGGTGCATGCCTGTAATCCCAGCAGTTGGGCAGCAGAGGCATAAGAACTCAAGTTCAGACCACCCTGGGCTGCAATAATGAGATTCTGTCTCAAAAAACTAACAACAACAACAAAAATATCTGTAAATAAATTGCCAGTTGAGATTATTTCATTAAGAAAACTACACTGGTCGGGTTGTGGTGGTGCATGCATTTAATCCCAGCACTCAGGAAGCAGAGGCAGGCAGATCTCTGAGTTTGAGGCCAGCCTGGTCTACAAGACAAGTTCTAGGACAACCTTTTGTTACACAGAGAAATCCTGTCTTGAAAAACAAAACAAACAAAAACCCAAAACCCAAGAATACTACACTGTAGTGTCTGTATGATAAAGTTAGTCTGAATTATCGGCTAAAATCCCAATAGCCCAGGGGTGGTTATTGTTACATAGTTTCTTTTTCAGTGGTGTTTTTTAATAGAGTACTTCTGAGATCAACTTGATGAGTCCTAAATTTCTCAAAGATGTTCAGGTCACTTATTATCCCTAGTGGTATTATCACAATGAGAGTTGTATGTGGAACATATTTGTCAATTTCAGTCAATTTTATTTATTTATTTATTTTTGGTTTTTTGAGGCAGGGTTTCTTTCTCTATGGCTTTAGAGCCTGTCCTGGAACTAGCTCTTGTAGACCAGGCTGGCCTTGAACTTACAAAGATCCACCTGTTTCTGCCTCCTGAGTGCTGGGATTAAAGGCATGCACCACCATTGCCCATATTTGTCAATTTTTCATCACAACTGATTGTATTTTATGTTTAAGCATCTTACTTTTGATAGACCATGAGAGTTGAATATGTTTATTCTCATTTCAGGCTCAACTAGAATGTAATGTTTCTCTTCTTCTGTTCTGTTAGAGCAGGTTGTTGCCCTGGATGCCCAAAATATCGTAGCTGTTTCATGTGGAGAAGCTCATACATTAGCACTTAATGACAAGGGCCAGGTTTATGCTTGGGGTCTCGACTCTGATGGACAACTTGGCCTCCTAGGATCAGAGGAATGTATCAGAGTACCCAGGTAACAAAGGTGACCACAAAGAGGTCCTTAATCTTTTATAATAAATTTGTTTATCTAAGTCATTTTGCTTATGGTGAGCACTCTGCTTACTGTGAGTATGTAAGTATTGTTGCCTCATTATTTTTACCCTTTGAATCTTCTTAGAATTTACTAAGTTGGCTCTTGTTATTGATTGGAGTTGAGGTATTTGTTTGGCTCTGTTTTATATAACTGATGTTTTCTTCATAATGGATACAATTTTTGGTTTTAAAGAAAAGAAGTAGAATGCCAGGTATGGTGGCACATGTCTTTAATCCTAGCTCTTGGAGTCAGAGACAGGTGGATCTCTGTGAGTTGGAGGCCAGCCTGTCTTCTACAGAGTAAGTTCCAGGGTAGCCAAGGCTACGCAGAGAAAACCTTTCTTGGACAAAAGAAAAAAAAAGAAGTAGCAATTGTTTTCTTCTAGAATGGGATAGGCTAACTTAAGCTGCTGCTTCTATTCTGTCAAGTGTCTCTAGCTATTGAAATATTTATTAAATATTGATTGGTTACTGGTGGTGGTGCATTCCTTTAATCCCACTACTCAGAAGTAGAGGCAGACAGATCTCTGTGAGTTCAAGACCAGCCTGGTCTATATATGACGTTCCAAGCCAGCCAGGGGGCTTTATAGGGAAACCCTGTCTCAAAAACAAACAAAAAATACCTATTGATTACATGTTTTTCTGACCTTTTATTATTTTAAGGCTTAATTGATTTTTGTCTGTTTAAATCAGTGTAGAATTCCATTAGAAATGGACCCCCCTTCCCCACCAATACTGGGACTTAAGGTATGCATGCACCACTATTCCTAGTTCTTGTTTTACATCTTGGAGGAAGCATTTAGCTTTTATCTACTATGTTAACTTCTTGGTTTTTGTTTTTGTTGCTGTTTAAGATTTTCTTTTTTTGTGTGTGTGTATGAGTGTTTTGTCTGTGCGTATATATGTGTATGTACTGCGTGAGTGCCCAGAAGCAGAAGAAGGCATCAGATCTTGTGGAACTAGAGCAATGGTTCTCAACCTTCCTACTGCTGCAACCCTGTAATACAGTTAGTTGCTCATTCTGTGGTGACCCCCAGTCATAAATTATTTCCGTTGCTACCTCATAACTGTAATTTTGCTACTGTTAGGAATCATAATGTAAAATCAGGATATCTGATATTCACCCCCTGTGAAAATGCCACTCAACCCACAAAGGAGTCGTGTCATGGTCCATAGGTTGAGAACCACTGAACGAGAACAACAGATGGTTGTGAGCTGACATGTGGGTCCTAGAAAAACCAAATATGCATCTTTTGCAAGGGCAGCAAGTGCTTTTAATCAGTCACCTCTTCAGCCCCCTAGTTGTGCATTTTCTGTAACATTTTTATTATGTAGAAATATACTCCTTTTATACCTATTTCTTCAGCCTCTAGTCTTTTATGATATGCCCTTATTTGTTACTAGTATCAGAGTAGGTGAATTCATTTCTCTTGAATGTTTCAAAGTAATATATATGAGAGTCAGTATCAGTTCTTTAGATGGTTGCCTCGGCAGAGAAGCCATCATCAGATCTTTTACTTTCTTTGGTGGACACATTAGTACCGATTCTATCTTACTCCTTCTTGCTGATCTTTGAGTTTTGTGTTTCCTTCATGGTTCAGTTTTTAAGTGTTTTTGTTCAGGAATTGGTCTGTTTCTTCTAGGTCATGAAGTTTGTTGGTAGAGAGTTTGTAATAATCTCTAGCTTTAGTTGCTCATTTTTAACTGGAGAATTTAGTGGGTTGTCATTTAAGGTGGTGGTTTTGTTTGTTTAATTTTACAGCATCTTACTATGTACCTCCAGCTGGCTTCAAACTCACTCTAGGGGCTGGAGAGATGGCTCAGCAGTTAAGAGCACTGACTTTTCTACCAGAGGTCCTGAGTTCAATTCCCAGCAACCACATGGTGGCTCACAACCATCTCTAATAAGATCTGTTGCCAACTTCTGGCTTGCAGGGACGCAGGCAGAACATTGTATACATAATAAATAAATAAATCTTAAAAAAAAAACTCACTCTATAGACCTTTAAAAATGGTGTGTTCAGTTAACTGGTGTTTGCCCAGCGCTGTGTTAGGCATTGGGAGTCTCATGAGTATAAGCTGTATTCTACCTTTACAGAATATATTGTTTGGCACAGGAGACAGATATTAAGTAAATAGGTAGTAGTGATAACAATATGAAGACAGAAAAACAGGGCTCTATGAAAATGTAATATTATAAAGTGTTCTACTTGAACTTGTAAATTAGTAACTGGAATAGGCTTTTTTCTCCAGAGTAATTTAATATGGTGAAAAGATCAGTGTGCTATGTGGGTGGTACCCATAAGCAGTAAGAGTTAATACTAACTTCAGCATAATTATACACATCCATGTATTTTTGTTTCTAGCTTTTTTGCATTTATTTTGCTATGGTATTCTGTAATGATTTTAAAAACTGAAGTTACATTGGAACCTGCTGATTTGAAACACAGCTCTAAGGTTCTGTGGTTAAGAAATATGTATATATATCCAGAGGGCAGAATCAGGTCAGACAGCATTGTCAGAAAAAGGCAAATAAGAAAAATTCCTTCTTCTTTCCCCTTTTCTTGAAAGTATTCGTTCGGAAAATTAGTAGAAGATTGATCAAGTGAAGGGGAAGTATAGCACATTGCAGTTAGGGAATTGAGGAGCTTGAAGACGGAATACAAGATAGCAAAAAAAGATACATTTTGATTATAATAAATGTGCATGGACTAAATTTCTTTAGTTAACACAGATGCCACTGCTGTGAGTGCAGATTGAGAAGGGCAGGCTAGGGGGAGGGAATGGGGTCCATCCACAGTTCTGAGTTAGGACAGCACTAGTTTTAGAGTAATTGATCTTCCAAATAAACTGCCAAGTTTCGCACAGTAAAAATTAAGAAAAGTACTGGATAATGGAAGAAAACATTTGAATAAGAGCATCCTAAAGGATATTTATCTATAAACATTGTACACTTGGCTTTTATTCTGTTATTTTGGTTTATTTTGTTTTTGCCCCCACCTCCCCTAGCTGAGGACCAAATCCCAGGACCTTTTCTTGTTTTACCACTGCGCTAAATTCCCAACCCCCCTATTTTGTCTTTTAAGGTGTTTTCTCAGCCCATCTTTTACTTTAAAAAAATATATATATATATAATATTCTGATTCCTGGTTTTAACTTGAAGTTTGATAATTAGCCTGACTGAAAAAGATGGCGCATCCTGGAAAGACAAACTTGCGCATAATAAGTGGCCAATGTATAGCACATAAGTAGCATACAAGATCCACTTGTTACACACAGGGAACTAACTGATTCTGCTCTTCTTTTCTAGAAATATTAAAAGTCTTTCGGATATCCAAATAGTACAGGTTGCATGTGGTTACTATCACTCACTTGCACTTTCTAAAGGTAAGCATTTGGCCTTTACTTTCTAAAAGTTATTGCTTGGTGCTTTGAACAAAAAGACCTCTAACTTTCTCCTTTTTTAGGATTTGTCCTGCGTTTGGATTGTTTTCTGTATGTGTTTTAAATCAGCTAAGTTTTCACATACACAGAACTGCTAAAATATTTATTGAGATTGTTGTCTATAAATCAGTTTCAGGATAATCTTTACAGTGTTAAGGTTTTTACTCATGAACTTGATAGTCCATGTAATTCTCTCTTTTAAGTTTTTCTTACTAGTTTTTGGTGTGTTTAAGACAGGTTCTCACTGTGTAGCTCTTGATATTTTTGAACTCACTATGTAGACTATGTAGGCTGGCCTCCAACTCAGAGACCTGCCTGCCTCTGCCTCCAGAGTGCTTGGATTAAAAGAGTGTGCCATCACTGCCTGACACTAGTATTTTTCATTTATCTGCAAATACCTTATACATCTTTATTATGTTTTTCACTAGGTATTTGATTTTTTGTGCATTATTTTTTGTTTACTATATAGGCCCAAAACTGAGTTATATGTCTTAATTACTAAATTTTTAAAAGCCATTAGTTCATAGCAGAGGAAACTTGCTCTCCCCCATCTCATGAAATCTTATATCTAAGCTTTTTAGGAAGTAAGCACAGTGGAGGATAAATATTGTATTCGTTTTGTTTACATTCTTCTTTCCGGTTTAATTTATTCATATGCCAACTAATGATTGGAAAATGGATAGAGAATCACCCATGGTTTTTGTGTTACCACTTAAAAATATAAAACTTGAACAGGAGAAGTGACTCTTCCAGAGGTCCTGAGCTCAGTTCCCAGCACCCATGTAAGGCAGCTCTGTAACTCCAGCTCCAAATGATCAACACCTTCTTGGGTGTGCACACACACAGTCGAACACATGAATAAAAATACAATGATAAATTCAGCTTGGCATGGTGATACATACCTATAAAGCCCAGCACTTGGGAAGTTGAAGCAGGAAGATTTCTGCAAGTTCCAGGCGAGCTTAGACTATGCCAGAAAATAAGTTCTAGTGCCTCTATTACTATTTTAATAAATGCCTGATGGGGTCTACTGTAAACAAAATGCTAGGTTTTAACTCAGTAAACAAGGACAGCCAGAGTTACACAGAGAAACCATCTCAGAAAAAAGAAACAAAACAACAACAAAAAGTTTGCCATCTGATGCTGGTTTTTATTTTTCGCATTCTATAGCTTTAGGTAGTATCATAGTCATGCAGCAAGCTTTCTGAGCATTTTGTGAACTATACAGACGAGTAGTATACAGTAAGTGATAGCTGCATTCCTGGACCTCATAGGATCACACAGATTACAGCATAATTATATACTGTGAAAGGTCTGTAGAGAAAAAGTTTACAGTTTATAGAACATTTAATGAGAATATGATTTAATCTGGGGTATCCAAGAATGAAGACTAGAAATGAGCTGAACAAAAAATTAGAAGGTGATTAGGATGGTGAAATCAGCACATGCGTGCAAAGGAGTGTAAGTGTGGCTGGAGTGTGGAGAGTGAGGAATGTTCATCCTGAGTGCAGTGGGAAGCTCCAGACTTCTCCCCTCAAGTCTACCCTTTTTGGTTTTGTTTTCTTTGGCTTTTTTGTTTGTTTGTTTTTGAGGCAGAGTCTTAACTTTGTAGCTGTTTTTCAGGCTGTCCTTGAACAAAGGTTAAAGAGATGCTAACTTTTATTTTTTTTAACTATGTGTACACAGATTTGGATCCAAAGGACAGCCTTGGGAGTTAGTCTTCTGGTGACATATACCCTTTCTTTTTCTCTTTTCTTTCATTTTTTTTCTTTTCTTTTTTCTTTTTGAGACAGGTTGTCACTACTTTGGAGCTTACTAAATGACTTAGGATAAGCTGACTAGCCAGTGAACCTGAGAGACATTACTGGCTCCTCTTCCCAGGGCTAGAGATTGCAAGAGCATGCTACTATACCTGGCTTCCCCCTCCTCCCACTTGAGCTCCTTTCCACTTTCCTAGCTGAGCCATTTCCCCAGCCTAGAAGCTTAGTTTTAAATGTCTACTATTTTGTAGTATAAACTTTTAAATTTACTCATTATTATGCTTACTAGATTATTGTTAGTTGTTTTAGTAAAAAGTATCTGAAGTTGCAAAATAGTCTGGCAGATGAATCAAAATGACAGGCATGGGCTGGAGAGATGGCTCAGTGGTTAAGAGCACTGACTGCTCTTCCAGAGCACCTGGGTTCAATTCCCAGCCCACATGACAGCTCATAACTGTCTGTAACTCCAGTTCCAGGGAATCTGACACCTTCACACTAATGCACATAAAATAAAGTTAAATTAAGAAAAAAAGAGGCAAATAGAAAATGATAAAAGGAATCAGGAAGGATGCTAAAAAAAAGTTTACTAGAAAGAAAACTGTATGTGACTTGGTAATACTTGGTAGATTTAGATTTGGTGTTGTCTGAGAAGGGTCATGACATCCCTGGATATATGCCTCTGATAGAAGGCAGCACTGGGAAGAGAGAAGTATGGGAAGTGGAAATAGGTAGGGTAGGAGACATCACGCATTTTGGGCATATTGAATTAGAAGTGGTTTTGAAACATCCATGTATGGGTGTCAGAAAAGCAGTATGTTACAAGGTGTTTCTTTCTGTTTCAATTTGTGTATGTTGATAACTGAAGCCTTGAGATTAGAATAGTACTTGGGGAGAAGTTAGAGAGTAAGAGAGAAAGATGAGGAATGTTAGTGAGGGAGAGTCATTTGTTGTAGAGTATCCTTAGTGAACTGCACGCATCTTTAATTTGTATTACTATTTACCAGTGTTTTTCTCAGACTTAAAAGCATCCTGATAAGGAATGTCTTTTAGGTAGTAGTATGTTTTCATAGAAAGAAGCAAACTTCATTGTTAGTAAGTATGTATTTTCATCTAATGAGAGGATGTCTCAAAAGAGTATTAGTATATTAAATTATGCAAATTATGTGTGTATAAAATAATTTTACGATTTTTGTCTTACAGCAAGTGAAGTTTTCTGTTGGGGACAGAATAAATATGGCCAACTGGGTCTAGGCATTGACTATAAAAAGCAGACTTCACCACAGCTCATTAAGTCTTTACTTGGAATTCCATTCATGCAAGTTGCAGCAGGAGGAGCCCATAGTTTTGTACTCACCCTTTCTGGGGCTATCTTTGGATGGGGGCGTAACAAATTTGGTCAGCTAGGTCTTAATGATGAAAATGGTAGGTTCTCATTATGTTCAAGTATATGTTTTAAAAGATCATTTTCCGAGATGAATGAGTGCTTTTTAAGAGTATTGGAGATATGTATGCCCAGATCGTCCCAGGACAAGTAGAGGTGGAATTGAGGATATTAATTTAACATTTTAATGTGGTAATGTTTTGTGAAGATCATGGGAAGTCAAAAAATTAGCTTATAATAAGTTGGAAAGTTTTTTGAGGCCTGGAGATAGATCTCAGTGGAAAAGCTCTTGCCTAGTATGCACAAGGCTCCTGGTTCAACCCCCAGCACCTTTCCCCCACCAAAACAAGGAAAGTATTTTTAGATTGTTTGGATTGAGGGTATAAGATAGCTCCTAGAGTGCTGCCTACCACACAGGAGCCTATGGTTTTAATCCTCAACACTGGAAGAAAAGAAGTTTATGTTGTCTGAATCTTCGTTACTGAGGGGTCAAGACAGTTTACAAATACTGCTTTTAATTGGTAGCTAGTGTTGTTCCAGTATTGGCCACCATCAATGGAAAGAAGCTATAAAATAAATTAGTGAAGAAGCTGCATATATCGCTTCCTGGTAGAACATGCATGCAATGGCTTGGCTTGTTACTGAAAATAAATTTGCTCTAGGAAAGTAATATGATATATTCAATTGATGTGTTTCAAATTAGATTTATGTGATCTGGGGTTATTAGATTAACTTTTGATTGAACTTTTTACACTGATGATAGTCTTGAAAATAAACATTTTTAACAAAAAATGGCAATTTTTAAAGTTATAATATTTTATCAGCCAGTATTTTGAATACTAATGGCACACAAGTCCATAGTTTTTAAAATTCAACATACTTTCAATGACTGAGGTGGCCAAAGTGAGTTTTTACCTAGTGATGACTGGTAAATGATAAGCAAATCATTTTCTCATAGAATTAGATGATTTTTATTCTGCATAAAATATGTTCATATTATGCTGGGTATATGTTTTTCCACAAAAAGCAGAAAGTATGGTAGGCTATTGAGTAGGATCTCTGACCTTAGCCATTACAGAATAAATAATGATACACATGTAGAAAATCTGAAACACTAAACTGGATTGCTCAGCCTTTTGCACATTGGCATAAGGGTGATGTAATGCTCATCTTTGAATTGTTTATCATAGGAGTAGAGATTGGTAGTCCTGGAACCCAATAGTCTTTTACAAAGTCTTTAAGTGATAGTAAAAATTAGTAGTATGTCTACTGAGTTTGGAAATATATAGAGGAAGCACATTTTAGAAGAATTTTAGTTTAAAAAATATCATTAACATCTTTTATTGGAATTTTCAGATAGGTATGTTCCTAATTTACTAAAGTCACTAAGATCTCAGAAAATAGTTTATATTTGTTGCGGAGAAGATCATACTGCTGCATTAACCAAGGTATTGTATTTATAAAACTTTTTATTATTCACAGTAATTTTTTCATAATTGGTGAATGCTTTTGTGATATTTCCATTAAACTTGAGCAGTTTTTGTGTTTCAGAAACTTTATCTTTAAAAAGACCTAAATTATTTTTGAAAGTAACTTGTCTTAATATTTAGGGTTAGGAACTGTGCATTTTGATACACTGTCACATGCGATTGCAGCAGTGTTTAAATGATTATGTAGCCTAAACTCACCTTAAACTGTAGACATTCCCCTTTCTGGGTGTCCTGAGTGCTGGGATTACAGGCATTCAGTACATGCCTAGCACTTTTTGGAGGGGTGTTTGTCTGTGGTGTTGATAATAGAAATTAAAACTTAAGACCTTGGGTGTACTAGGTCACTTCTCTACCACTGAGCCACATCTCCAGCCCTTTTTTATGTTGAGATAGGAGCTTGCTAAATTGCTTAGGCTGACCTTGGGTTTTTAATCATGTTAGCCTCCTGAGTAGCTGGGATTATTAAAAATTATGAATGAAAATGAATTTAGTTCATCAGGCTTACAGTGTGTGCTATGTGTCAGTCCCATTTGTACTCTGTCATTCTGCCTAATTTGCATTAAGCTTCCATTTGGTTTATAAATATTTTATAACAAGTAAAGAAACAGTGAATTTCTGTTATCTGTAGGCTGAGTACTGTGCTAGCAATTACAGTATGTTTTCAGAAAAGTCTATCAGTTGCTTTAACATTTATGTTTCATTTTCTGGGGGTATTTCTGTGGTGACTAGATGTCAAATGGAAATGAACATATTCAGACGATGGGTGTAGCCCCGTAAAAAGTTATGTAGGGACCAACATGAGATCCTGAACAATACAAAAACAAAACAGAGTGCAGCTAATCTTTACTGGAAAAATATATTGTGTTTATTCAATTAACATAAAGATTCTGGGAAATTGTTCTTTGGTCAGATTAGAAGTTGATGTTTCAGAAGGGATAGGGATGTAGGAGTTGGAAGAGTGCTGCTTGTCTGACAATGGGAGGTTCTGGGTTCTATCCCAAGCACTGCTTCAACTGAGTGGGGTGGTGGGGGATAGAGGGAGGCAGGCAGAAAGTTTAGAAATCAAAAGCTGTCTCTGTGTAGGTATGGCTGTCCTGGAACTTGATCTGTAGACCAGGCTGGCCTCAAACTCAGAACTCACAGAGATTAACTTTCCTCTGTCTCCGCCTCCAGAGTGCTGGGATTAAAGACATGCACCACCACCGCTGGGCTTAGACAAAATCTTAACATAGCTGAGACTGTCCTCAATTTTGTGATCAGTCTCGGGCTCTCTGGTCTGGCATTACAAGTTCCCCTTGAATTCTAAATGTAGCTGAGAATGATCTTGAACTTCTGATTCTCCTGCTTCCACTTTCTGAGCACTAGAATCACCATATCCACATTATACAGTGTTAGCATTGGAAACCAAAGCTGTGCGTGTTAGGCAAGCCCTCTACCAACTAAGCTGTATCCCAGCCCTACTCTGTATTGGATATGGAAAGTTCCTTTTTTTATTTTTTTAAATATTTATTTGTTTATTTATTATGTATACAATATTCTGTCGGCTTGTATGCCTGAAGGCCAGAAGAGGGCGCCAGACCTCATTACAGATGGTTGTNTTGTGAGCCACCATGTGGTTGCTGGGAATTGAACTCATGACCTTTGGAAGAGCAGGCAATGCTCTTAACCGCTGAGCGGTCTCTCCAGCCCCAATGGAAAGTTTCTTAAAGCACGCCCTTATACTATAATATATAAAAAAATATGCTGTTAGGTGTTGAAAGCAGTATGTAAAATTGCACACACATAACTACAGTTATGAAGAAAAGTGTCAAATTGAAAAACACTGATTGGGACTGGAGAGACAGCTCAGTGGTTAAGAGCATTGACTGCTCTTCCAGAAAACCCTGGTTCAGTTCCCAGCACCCACATGGCAGCTCACAACTGTCTGTAACTTCAGTTCCAAGGGACCCAACACTCATGGCAAAACACCAGTTAACATAAAATTAGAAAAATAAATTTTAAAAAAGAAAACACTGTGGTTGTGTTAGGTTGTAGTGTATCATATCTCTTTTTTAAAATACATAGCTTTAGCCAGGTGCTAGTGGCTCACATCTTTAATCCCAGCACTCGAGACAGAGACAGGTCGATCTCTGAGTTTGAGGCTAGCCTGGTCTACAGAGTGAGTTCCACGATAGCCAGGGCTACGCAAAGAAACTGTCTCAAAAAAAAAAAAAAGATTATCTCTTATAGCAACTATGTATGCTTAAAATCACATCTATGCATTTGCTTGCATGTACTCTGTATGTAGAGCCTTTTGTTTGTTTTTATTTTGTTTTTGACAGGATTTCTCTATAGAGCTTGGGCTGGCCTTAAACTCATTCATTATCTTTTTGCCCCTGGCTTCCTGATGGGAGGACATCACATTCAATTTAGGTCCAGCATCTGTGTTCAAGGAATAACTAGCTTCCTAACTAAAGATAGTAGTATTTTAAAGCTTTTTTGAAATGTTAAAAATGTGTCCTTTGAATTAAAAAAAAAAAGAATATAATGATATTCAGAAGCAGTGCAATTAAGTATTTCCTGACTCATGTAATGGTAGTTGTTATTTGGTAAGGTGTCACTTATGAACCTCTTGGGCAGTCTTTCAACCTCTTCTCTAGTGCTAAGCTTGCAGTTGTGCACCACCATGCCCAGCAGTAATTACTTCTGAAATGAACACTGAAATTGTTTGATAGTAATGTAAACGTCATTTACTACTTTAAAAATCTGTGAAAACCCGCCTGGTGGTTCAAGCCTGTGGTCATGGCTCCATGAGATGCTGAAGCAGGAGGCCTTCCTGAACTAAGATCAAGTTCAGAACCAATCAACCTTGACATCTCTGTGAGATTCTGTTTCAAAATAAAAGGGAAAGGCTGGTAAGATAGATCAGCAGATAAAGGAAACCTGAGCTGACTGGCCAGAACTCAGTAATAAAGGAGGAAGGAGAGAATCAGCTCCATAGAGTAGCTGATTCCCCACACTAACAATACATCTTTAAAATGTTCTACATAAAAAGGGTCTGAAGCTGTATTCTGAGTGCTTGTCTCACATGCAGTGACCTGTAGGGTTAGTCCCTACTGTCAAACATTCTTACCTTCTTGAGTCAGCCATCATCTGTTTAATTTCAAGGGCTGGGAAGAAAACATTTAGTCCATGTTAAAGGTCAACTCATATGTCTCAACAGTTTTTCTTTCATTGAGCTTCCTCATACGTTGTTTGTTGTTTTCCAGGAAGGTGGAGTGTTCACCTTTGGAGCCGGAGGGTATGGCCAGTTGGGTCATAATTCTACCAGTCATGAAATAAACCCAAGGAAAGTTTTTGAACTTATGGGAAGCATTGTTACTCAGGTTGCTTGTGGAAGGTAAGCTTGTGGTAAAGAAGAGAGAAGTTTGGTCTCTAGACTGATTATTGAACTGTTGAGCTTGGTGATACACTCTTGTAATTCTAGTGCTTGGAAGGCCACATAGGGAGTCCCTGTTTCAAACAACCTACTCCCCTGTCCCTATTCCAAGAAAAATTTCACATTTTCCCCCCTTTGTTTCAAGGCATGGTTTTTCTGTATAACCCTGACTGACCTGGAACTCACTCTATAGACCAGGCTGGCCTCAAACTCAGAGATCCACCTGCCTCCCAAGTGCTGGGATTAAAGGTGTGTGTCACTACCACCCAGCAAAATTTACGTTTTTTTTGTTTGTTTGGTTGGTTTTGGTTTTTCGAGATAGCTCATCTGTTAAAGGCTAGGCTCACAACCAAAAATTTATGTTTTTTTAAAAGGGTTACATAATAAATTATCCTAGGGTTCTAATTAATAGTCTGAGGCAAAACATTTCTCCTTAATGTCTGATTAGTGACTGAGGAGTTAGTCAAAATAACAGAGCTGTCTTACGGTGATTCTGTTTGCAGTCATGTCCCATTGTAATGGAATCATTTTGTATTTCTGTAAACAGCACTAATTCAATCTCATGTAGCCCGGGATGACCTTGAACTCACAGAGATCTGTCTGCCTCTGTCTCCCTGAATCCTGGGATTAAAGGTGTGCACCACCACTGCTTGGCCTCTATGGCCAACAAGTAGCTTAGCTCTGCACTCTGATCTTCAGGCAAGCTTTATTTGTTTAAACACAGATAGACTATCACCATATGACTAAAGAACACTGATTGCTTTTCCCCGGGGGCCCGAGTTCTATTTCCAGCACCTATATGGTATCTCACAACCATCTCTAACTCCAGATCCAATACCCTTTCCTGACTTCCATGGACACCAGGCATGCATGTGGTGTATAGACATACCTACAGGCAAAATACCCATATACATAAAATAAAGTAACAGTTTATTTAAAAACAAAAAAGGAAGAGAGAAATAAATGGGATCCAGGACTAGCGGGGGATATCTGTTAATAAAGTACTTGCCTTGCTAGGACAAGGACCTGAGTTCAGTACCCACAATCTATATAAAATGCTGGACACGGTGATATGTGCTTATAAGCCTGACATTGATGAGACAAAAGCAGAATTTCTGGGGTTTGCTGACCAGTCATTGTAGCCTAATTGTAGAGCCAGGCTACTGAGAGACCTTGTGTCAGAAGAGATGATGCCAGAGATTGTCTTCTGGTGTGCACTCGTGTGTGTGCGCATGAAACACACACACACACACACATACACACACACACACACACACATTGAGATTGACCCCAAAGCCCTGGACATAAATGGTCCTCAGTTCTCTCAATCT
The DNA here is from genome assembly GCA_001685075.1 of Bramus lutescens. Lineage (NCBI taxonomy): Eukaryota > Metazoa > Chordata > Mammalia > Rodentia > Cricetidae > Bramus > Bramus lutescens. The sequence goes on along the minus strand of LOEQ01000100.1, from coordinate 135,383 downwards.
TCCTAATAGCTGGGTGTGATTAATGGCACGAGCCATTTTTTCTGGCCAATAGTACTTTTAGGTAGTATGCACACAGATGTAAAGTTCACAAAGTCATTTTGTCTTTTTGCTGATTGTGACTATGGTGTAATTGAGAAAATACTGCTCAATTCCAATGTGCTTTATCTTTGTTTTTGCTTTTTAGGATAGGGTCTCTTTGTAACTCTTACTGTCATGGGACTAGATCTGTAGACCAGGCTGGCTTTGAACTCTGAGAGATCCATCTGCTTCTGCTAGGATAAAAGGCATGCCACGGCCAGGGCCAGTATGCTTTATCTTTTGTTCTGTTTTCTTCCAAGAATTTTTAGATTTGGATCTTGACCCATTTGCTATTTTGTGGCAGTTTTGGGGATTGAACCAGGGCATTATACATACTACACAAGTGTTTTGCCCTTGAACTGCATCCTTAGCCTTTGTTTTTTGAGACGTTTCCTTTCCTTATGTAGCTCAGGCTGACTTAGAACTCATATAGCCCAAGCTTATTTTGAACTTGGAGCAGTCTTTTACTACAGTCTCCCAAGTGGTAGGTTTACGTGTGTTAATTCTTGTAATAAGTCAGTAAAGGTTCAGCTTTGTTTTTATGCACAGAGATAGCCAGTTTTCCCAGCATTATTTGTATGAAAGACTTTTCTTTCTATACCTAATGATTTTTGACATGCTTGCTGAGATGCATTTGGTCTTAAAACACTCTAGAACTTAATTTTGGGCTGTCTATTCCATTGGTTTGTATGCTAACACTGCAGTTTTAATTGCTGTAACTCTGTATCGTGTTTTAAGTCATGAAGTGTGAACCCACCAGCCTTGTTTTACTGTTCTTGAGGCAGTCTTGCTGTGTAGCTCTGGTTGGCCTCAAGCAGAAGCCTACAGCACAGTCGGCTTACTTTCTTCATAAGATCATATTAACTGGACTGGAGAGAGTGCTCAATGAATAAAAGCACCTGCTCTTGTGGAGGACCTGAATTCAGTTCCCAGCCCTCATGGCAGTTCACATCTAATGGAAACTCCAGTTCCTGGAGATCAGATTCCCCCTTCTGTCCTCTCTGCACGCCGCATGTGCTTGGCGCATACACACACATGCAAGCAAAACAATCATACACATAAAATACAAATAAAATCTTTTTGAAAAATTATATTTACTGTTTCATATCCATTGAGAGTTCTGATGAGTTTTAATTTTTCTGAAAAAAATACATTGCTTGGGTTATTATAGAGATTGCATAGAATTTGTATATAATTTTACTTTGTTTAGGGTAGCACTTATAGCCTAATATCAAATATTTCCATCAGTCCTTAAGCATAGGTTAGCTTTCCATTTATTCACATACTTAATTTCTTATGTGTTTGTGGGTGTCCACTTGCATGGAGGCCAGAAATGCCTTCCTTGGTCTCTTCACCTTGTTTTTTGTGACAGGCTTTCTCTCTTGACCTGGAGTTTACTGGGTTGGCTTGACTGGCTTGATAGTAAGGCCCATTTTATTTTCCTATCTGCATCCTAGCTCTGAGTTTGTAGGCATCCAGGCACACACTGCTTGCTCTATACCTGGCTCCTTTATATGGGAACTGAAGTCCTCAATGCTTACATAGCAACCCTTTACCCACTGAGCCAGCGCCCTGGTCCAAGGATAAGCTTCTTTCACTAATTGTCCTAACAGGGTGTTTTAGTTTTGATTTTGTTTTCTGGTGGATAGTTTAAGGTGCTCTACATATATAGTGATGCCATCTGCCTATAGGTATGACTTTCTCCATTTCCAATTTGAATACATTTTATTTCTTATTCTTGCCAAATTGGTATGACTAGGACTTGCTGGACTGTGTGGAATAAAAGTGGTAGAAAGAACATCTTGCTTTGTTTGTGACCTTAGAGGAAAGTCTTTTTACCATTGAATATGTATTCAATGTTGAGTTTTTCCCGTATGACTTCATTATGTTAGCTTGTCTTTTCAATCTGTCAAGTATTTAAGTTCATTAGATACTTACTTTCTATGTCTTTTGGGTTTTGTTTGTCATTTGTTTTTCTTTACTTAATTAGGTGTGTGCAGTGATCAATTAATATTCTGGGCCACCTTTGCATTATAGGAATAAATCATACTTGATCATAATGAATATCCTTTAGTTTACCTGGGACTTTTTGTTGGTTTTGATAAGGTCTCACTTATATAGCTCTGGCTGCCCCAAAACTTAAAATCCTGCTTCCTCCTAAGTGCTGACATTACGCAAGTGCCACCATGTCTAGGTTTCCACTTTGATTTCTGGTTTTAGTAGTTCGAATTGTCTCTCAGTCAGTCTAGCCCATAGCTGATTAGATTCTTTTAAAGTTGTTTAATTTTAAGGCAGAGTCTCACTCTGTAGCCCTGACTGTCTTGGAACTCTATGTGTGGTCCTGGCTAGCCTTAAACTCAAAGAAGTGAGCCTTCCCTACTCCCAAGTGCTGGAACTAAAGCCATGCACCACACTTGTCAATTTTGTTATTTTAAGGCAAAATAATAATATGTGTATTAGATTCTGCCAGTGTAAGCCTTAACCCGGACACTGTTTAGTACTTTACATTTGAAAACTTCTTGCTTTGTTATAACAGTGTTGTCATAAATTACGTATTTACATTGCTACTTAAAAATGCTACCTCATTATCTTTTATTAATAACTTAGTCTTTTACAAAGACCTCTAGTTTTGTTTATCTCTGGTTATGCATATCATTTATATAGTTGTCTTATTTTCATGTATTATTGACTGGTATGCTAGTATAATGTCCATTAAAGTACTGATGATCAAGATGTCTTTGTGGGAAAACTCAGTATTTCACAGTTATGTATTATGTCTGCCTTAAGAGTTTTGTACATTTTGTTTGGTCTGTGTTTTTTTGTTTTTTGGTTTTTTTTTGTTTTTGGAGACAAGGTTTCTCCATGTTACTCTAGTTTCTTTGTGTAGCTCTGTCTGTCCTAGAACTCTGTAGACCAGGCTGGCCTCAACTTTACAGAGACCCGCCTGCCTCTGTCTCCTCTAAGTGCTAGAATAAAAGACATACACACCTCTATGCCAGCTATTTTTGTAGGTTATCTTTATCAGATTAAACAATTTTTCTTTTCTTCCTAGTTTCATTTTCTATATGTTTGTTTTTAGTGCTAGGGATTGATTCCAGCATCTTATCCATGCTAAGCAAACACTCTGCCAATGAGGTACATCCCAGCCCCATTCCTAGTTGTTAATGTTGCTCCTTGTGTATCTGCTGAGGTGACTTGTGATTTTTATTGTATGTGGTGTGCATATTCAAAGGCCAGAACAGAGAGCACTGATGTCTGTCTCTGTCACTCTCTGCAGCATTACCCCGAGATAGGAACTCAGTGAGCTGGAAGTTCACCATTTCAGCAAAACTGCCTGGTCAGTAAGCTCTCAGGACTAGCCAGTTTGTCACTACTCCACATGCTAGGTTTACAAGCACACAACTATTCAGACCTGACTGTTTAAATATGGTTGTGGGTATTCTGATCAGTTCCCCATGAGCAAACACTCATACCCACTGAGCCATCTTCCCAGTCCCAATTTATTTTTTAAGAGAAGGATTATGACCAGGTAGTGGTTGTGCATGCCTTTAATCTCAGCACTCGGGATGCAGAGCCAGGTGGATTTCTATGAGTCCAAGGCCAGCCTGGTCTACAGAATGAGTTCCATGCTCTAAAGCTACACAGATAAACCCTGTCTCGAAAAACAAACAAGCAAACAAAAAGAGAAGGATGTTGGTTAATTTTTATTTTTCTAAGTATGTTGTTTGGAATTTAATCTTAAGTCAGAGATTTTTCTATCATTTTATTCTAGGCAGCATACCTCTGCATTTGTTCCTTCTTCAGGACGAATTTACTCCTTTGGTCTTGGTGGTAATGGGCAGTTGGGAACTGGTTCAACAAGCAACAGAAAAAGTCCTTTCACTGTAAAAGGAAATTGGTTTTCTTATAATGGGCAGTGTCCACAAGATATTGGTAAGTGTTAATGTATTGAACCTCTCTGCTACATAAATTAAAGCTCTTATTAAAGTGTTGGTCTTCTGGGACTGGAGAGATGGCTCGCCAGTTAAGAGCACTGACTGCTCTTCCAGAGGTCTTAAGTTCAATTCCCAGCTCATAACCGTCTATAATAGGATCTAATGCCTTCTTCTGGCATGCAGGCATACATGCAGAACACTCATACATAAAATATAAATAAATAAAAATTAAAAAAAAATGTTCGTCGCCCATGTTTATAGGCACTCCAAGATAAAACATTGAATTACAGGTATGGTGGTAACAGTAAGAACATTGAGTTTAGTCTAGCCTGGGCTTATGGCAAGACCCAAAATACATGTGTAATGAGTCTTTTTCTGTCCCACCAGCCAGCTCCCAAATAATGACACAGAGACTTCTTACTAATTATGAAAGCTCGGCCTACAGTTTAAGCTTGTGCCCAACTAGCTCTTATAACTTAAATTAGCCCATTTATATTAATCTAGTTTTGTCATGTGGTGTTACCTGTCCTCCATCTTGCACCTCTTGTTTCCTTTCAATGTCTCTGGCATCTGCTGCACACCTAGTTTCCCCCTCCTCTTCCTTTCTCTCCCCTGAAATCCTACCTATAGGGCTGTTACAGAGAAACCCTGTCTCGAAAAACCAAAAAAAAAAAAGTTTACTTACTCACCTAGACATGAATTTTGTCGCCTTTCACACCATAGATTTTAAGGTCTCTTTACATTGAAGTGGTAAAAGAAATGGAGTTTTACTTCATTTTTTTGTTTTTATAGTTACTTTTAGTTTTATTGTTGCCAGGTGTAGCCCATTCTGGATTCCATAGTGAATGATAAGCCCATGCTGGTTTTGACACAGCATCATATAGTACTTGCCTATAAAGGCTTATCTAGCAATGTCATTGTTAATACACTGTTGCAAAAAGTTAAGGACAACTCAGGTGTCTGACAACAGGTGAATGAGTGATAAATAGGAGATATCATAAAGTTGAATTTATCCCTCCTTCCAGTTTTGTTAAGAGAGGTGTCACTATTTAAGCGAAGCTCAACTCACAGATCCATCTGCCTGCCTTTGCATCCCAAGTGCTGGGATGCAATTTGTTTTCTTTTGAAGCTAAAGATTAAACCCAGGGCCTTTTGAAGCTAAAGATTAAACCCAGGGCTTTGTCAGTGTTAGCAAAGAGGGAGTCTACTGTGAGTTACAGTTTGTGACTTTTGAGAAATCCTTTCTGAACTCTTGTAATCAGTGTGGTCTAAGCCAGATGAAATTTGCCTTCCTGTAGTTAGAGAGATGGTTCAACAAGTAAGAGCACTTGGTGCTCTTCCAGAGGACACAGTTTCAGTTCCCAGCACTCGTCATGTCTGGCACCCTTAACTCCAACCTCAGGAAGCCTGATGGCCTTCTTCTGGTCTTCACATGCACACAGCACACACACGCTTGCGCGCGCGCGCGCACACACACACACACACACACACACACACTATACGTACACATGCACATAAATAAAAATTAAAATAGAAATATTTTAAATAGTATTTTACATTTAACTGAGGATTTTTTTAAACATATGTTTTACTAGTTACAAGGGAGTTATCAAGGAAATTGAGATAGTTTTCCTTTCCTTGAAAAAAGCTAATACTTCTTTAGCAGCTACGAGTAGTGGTATGGAGGTTAGAGGACAACTTTGGAAAGTCATTTTTTCTCTCAGCCTGAAAGCTTCTGATGATTTTTCTGTTTCTACCTCCCATTTCAGTGTAGGAGTGCTAGGATTACAGATGTGATCACTGCATCTGAGTTTCTTTGTTCTTTTTTTGTTTTTTCAAGACAGGACCTCTGTGTACCCCTGACTGTCCTTGAGCTAGCTTTCTCTCTGCCTCCCTCCCTCCCATCTGTTTGAAGACAGGGTGTATCCCTGACTGTCCTGGATCTCACTCTGTAGACCAGGTTGGCCTCAAGCTTAGAGATCCACCTGCTTTTACTGAGTGCTGGGATCAAAAGTGTGTGCCACACCTAGCTGCATCTGGGTTTCTTTTAAACAATGGTTTTAAACCTTGGTCATCACACTTGCAAAACTAGCACTTTTAACTGCTGAACCATCTCCCCAGCCCCTAGCTTAATTTTTATTGATGAATATCTGTCACCTTCTATATCAGTGGTCCTAATTTTCCTAATGTTGTGACCCCCAATCATTAAATTATTTTGTTGCTATTTCATAACTCTGATTTTTGCTGCTGCTAGGAATTGTAATGCAAATGTCTGTGTTTTTCCATGGTCTTAGGTGATCCCTGTAAAAAGGTCTTTTGACCCTCAAATGGATTGTGACTCACAAATTGAGAAATCATTGTTTTATAGACAGTCAATGGAGATAGTTATGCATTATGAAGTGTTTACTCAAAATTGCTTAAATATTCCCATGTTCTTTTTAGAAATGAATTTCTGTTTGCTGTTTGAGGTATAGTCTTGATATGTCACCCAAGCTGTCGCAGATGAGCAGTTCTCTTTCTGCTCACCAAATTCTGAGATCTCAAGCCTGCCCCTTTAATTTAATTTTATTTTCTTCTAACGTATCTTTTATAACAATTATCCTAGTTTTATATTGTTTAAGCCGAAATGTGAAATATAGACTAGAAAACAGTTTTGTGCATGGGTACAGATCAGAAGAAAATCTTAGGAATTGCCAAATGATGCTTAGGCTGTGGGGTTATTTCATGTTCATTTGCTCCGTCTCATTCCAAGTAATCAGTCCCCTAGAATGGATGAGAAACCTAGTTAGATGATCAAGACAATTCTTATTGCAAATTTAATGTTCTGGAAAATATAAGTCTTGGAATCTAATGTTTTACATTTTTTTTTTAAATTGTAGATACTGAAGACTATTTCTGTGTCAAAAGAATTTTCTCAGGTGGAGATCAAAGCTTTTCACATTATTCTAGTCCTCAGGTACTAATATAATTAATTATATAAGTAATCAGCTTCAAATAAGTTGGTGTAATTTTAGAAACTTACCTTCCTCTTTAATATATTAGAGATTATCTTAATATTTTTTCAAGTCTACAAAAGAATTTTTTCCCCTAAGCTATCTCCTGTTTCTGTTTTTGGTATTTAGGAGATAGTGACTACTATTTTTAACAGAAATAAACAAACAAAAATATTGGCTCTTAATTTTGTGTTGTGACATCTCTTCCGCTGATTGATCTCGTTAATTTTGTAACATAGAGCTGCGGCCCAGCAGATGACTTCAGATGCCCTGACCCTTCAAAGCAGATCTGGACAATAAATGAAGCTCTGATTCAGAAGTGGCTCAGCTACCCTTCTGGAAGGTTTCCTGTGGAGATAGCCAAGTATGGGAGACACTTTACTCACACATACACAGCCCCAAACCTGTGCACTAGAGCAGTATTTGTGGAGAATTTTCTTTCCTTTTTCTTCTTTACTTTCTTTTTACTTATTCTATGTGTCTTTTTACGTCATGTGTCTTGATCCCATTCATTTCCCCATCTGTTCACATCCTCCTTCCGCCCTTGCACCCTCCCCCACCAAGAATTTTCATTTAAATATTTCCTTGACTGTCACTCTCTGCATGATTTGTATGTAAAAGTTTGAGTACTTAAGCTTCCATAGGGGGTATTTTAAAGATCTTATTTAAAAGCTTCAGTATTTTTTTTTTAAGATTTATTTATTATGTATACAGTGTTCCTCCTGTATACCTCTATGCCAGAAGAGGGCACCAGACCTCATTACAGATGATTATGAGCCATCATGTGGTTGCTGGGAATTGAACTCAGGACCTCTCTGGAAGAACAGCCAGTGTGCTTAACTTCTGAGCCATCTCTCCAGCCCCAAAGCTTCAGTTTTTTCGTACATGTGAAACTAGTTGATATAGTGTTGAACAGAGCTATTTTTAAATTCCATTTAAACTGTGTTCCTTTGTTTCCTTAACATTTTCTTTGTTTTTGTTTTTTTGTTGTTATTTTAATTAATATTTATTTATTTTGCTTATGTGTGTGGGTGCACATGTGCTGTTGTACACATGTGGCTGTCAGAGGACAACTTGGAGAAATGAGTTCTCTTCCACTTCAATAAAAATTATTTGAAGATTGTCCCATGCTTGGGAATCAGAGGCAGGTGATTCTCTGAGTTCAGAACTAACATGGTCTTCATAGCAAATTCCAGACCAGCCACGGCTACATAGTCCTAAGTAGATCAGAAGGATGAATGTATTTCCTTGAATTTAGTCTTTTGTGTATGGGTGTGTGCACAGATGTTTGCACTCATTTGTTTCCATGGACATGTGGAAGTGTGAGTCTATGTTGAGTGTTCTCCCCATCACTCACTGCTTTAGTTTTTGAAGCACGACCTGGGTCTCGTACGCTGGCTGTTTGGTCAGCTCTAGGATCCCCTTGTCCCTACCCTTCCACCATCATCACCACTGAAGTTACAGGCACATGCCACACCTGTTTTTGTATGTGGGTATCAGGGAATCAGAGGTCATGTCTTTATGTGACAGACACTTTACAAACTGAAGATGAATATATTTAAGTTTGAGTCAGTTAATTCCTTTATCAAGTATTATGTATCCTATCTACAGTGATTTACATAGTTCTGATTATTTTAGTTGAGTAGTGAGAAAAGTGCTTTGTAACATTAAATGTTTGTGTGCATTTGTGTAGGTACATGTTTATGTGTGTATGTATGCAGTTACATGTTTGGGAATATGTATAGAGGCCATGGGTCAACACTGAAAATCTTCCTCAGTTCTCCCTTTTTTTTGAGGCCAGGTCCTTTACTGACCCTTAAAATTGCTATGATTAGGATAGACTCAGTGGTTGCTGGGCCTTAGGGACTCTTTCCTCTGCTTCCCCAGTTCCAGCAAACACAGGTAATCAAGCTTAAGCCCTCTTGCTTATACAACAGCAATTACTAAGTCATTTCTGTTCTTATTTTTTTTTAATGAGACAGTCTTGCCTCATTTGGCCTCAAGCTGTAGATTCTCCTGCCTCTGCTTCCCAAATGATCAGATTCTACCCATGTGCCACTGTGCCTAGGTCTAAATTGTCGTTTAAATTTTTATTAAAAACAAAAGATAAATAGTTATATATCTCATTTATTTATTTTTAGTGAGATAGATGGAACATTTTCTTCATCTGGTTGCCTAAATGGAAGTTTTTTAGCTACTAGGTAAGTGGCAATTCCTTGATTGCCTGAACCTTTGAAATGTATTAAATTGTGTAATATATTAAAGAATTGAGGAATTAGTATATACTTGTAGAAATCTATATAATGAAATGAAAATATTAATATTTTAATCGTTAGTTTTTCTGTTTTTAAAAGTGAATTAATTCTTGGACAACGTCACACTTGTATATAATTATGCTTTGATGCTGTAACCACTCGTTGCCCTCTTACCTCCTTTTCGCCGTTAACCTTCTTCCCAGCAAGTTCCCTGTCTACCTTCATGTCCTCTGTGTGTGTGCTTGAGCGCCTTGCGTGATGTCCGCTGAGTTTATCATGAGTCATTTGCATGAGCACGGATGGGGGTTTATTCACTGCAGCCTGGGAACGGCTAAGTGGCTCTAACACCAAGGAAAATGACCTTCTCTCCCTTTTTTCTTTTTTAGCAATGATGATCACTATAGAACAGGTCCCAAATTTTCAGGGGTTGATATGAATGCTGCTAGACTCCTATTCCACAAACTAATACAACCTGACCATCCTCAGATATCTCAGCAGGTTTGTTTTTACGTGATTGTATATATTTACTTTATTTAGCTGCTGGATTTTTACATGTTGTTTTTACAGAGATTTTATGTCTCTAAACAAATTATCCTTGTGTTTCATAGACTGACATACTCTGTGATAGAAAAGGTTTTTAATTTTAAAGTATTTGTAATTTAGACGTTAAAGATACATTAGTCTTTTGAGATGTTTGTAGCAGACTCTGAATGTTTAATATTACGGTTCAGTTAAGTCTTTTAGTAGCTATAGTAGCATTGTGGTAGAGAGTTTAAATTGATATTACACTTAGGGTTTTTGAAATTTCTTAGCAGTGCCTAGGCAGTAGTTGTCATTCTGCTTCAGAATAACCATTGACATCTGCTGTCCTTTTTGTTTTAGTCAGCATTTCTTGTTTGTAATGCTGGATCTTCTTTTCTCTTGTTATGTGTGTAACATGCATGTTTCTTTGTGAAGTGCATTCATTTTGAATGAAGTAGGTTTTGCTTTTTGTCAAAATATAGGTGGCAGCTAGTTTGGAAAAGAATCTTATACCTAAACTGACTAGCTCCTTACCTGATGTTGAAGCATTGAGGTTTTATCTTACTCTACCAGAATGTCCCCTGATGAGTGACTCCAACAATTTCACAACAATAGCAATTCCCTTTGGTACAGCTCTTGTGAACCTAGAAAAGGCACCACTGAAAGTACTTGGTAAGAATTTTAGTATTTTTTCTTCTGAAACGTTTTATCTTTAAATGAAAATGAGTTCTCTTGTTTGTTGCCTTGCTTACTTGACATTGTTCTAGATGGAAAAGATTTTTCTCTTTTATTGGCTTTTTTCCTGGGTATTTGATTCTGATCGTTGGAGTTGCTGAAGGCGAATCATGTTAAATATAGAATTTAATTCAGTATAACACAGACACAGTATTAAGAACAATTAAAACCTTTATTTTCCCCCCATCTCCTTGAATGATCTTGCTGATAAAGAACTGGAAGAACCATTGAAACTGAACAACATTGGTTTTAAGTCATTCTTGAGTCTCACTATCAACCCTTTTCTTCTTAGTTCCTTCCTTTGCTAATTTCCATTTGTTTAATTTTGTATTTCTGCTTATGCACAAGATTCCTGAATTTGCAGTTCAGTCTCTGTTTTTCTCTGGGTTTTGGTCTAACTTTGCTCACCTTAATTCTTCTAATGGTGTGGATTCATCTCTAACTCCTGGCCTTTATACTTGGTATTGGTAATCTAGTGTATTTTTTTGCTAAGAGTGTGCGCTAGGTATGTGGAACTGAAATATACTGAAGTAATAAAGTCACCATAAGCACTTAAAGGCTGAGAGGTAAGGCTGAGGTGAGTGGAAGAATCAGTGAGTGAGGGATAGAACACTGGGGTCTGAAGGGTTGAGCCCATGTGGAAAAGTAAGGCCAAGTCCTGCTTCCCTACTTCAGAAGGCTGTGCATTCCTCTTGCTTCATCTCATAGGCTTGTGGTGTTTGTACTTAGAAACTATTAGTAATAACATAAATCAAGGCAGTATAAGACAACTTTACATTAAATTCCTGTTTCTGATTTCCCAGAGTTCCTTGGATTTTTAAAGGTGTTACTTCATAATATTTCAGTTTTCTATATTAAATCGAATAATAAAACCTGGATTTTTAAATATTTGAACAATACTATTTTAAAGTGTATTTTGTTTAAAAATAATTCTGATTTCAGTAACCTTTTAATAACTGGTTTTAATATTAGCTGTGGTGATTTCTAATTGCAATTTATGAATTTAAATAGAATTTAGGATACCGAGAATGTGAATTCAGTAGGTCTTTCATACTTTATATTTACTTTTAAGAGATTTTAAGAACATTATCCTTTATCTTGGTAGTGAGGAAAGTTATCTATAAACCATAGAGATGTTATATAAATCATTGTTATATTCATCTTCCTGAAATGTTCAAGGGGTTAAGAACCACTGCTCTAGAAGAAAAGTTAGTATGTTTTTTTTTTAATTCTGATTTTTTTTATTCATTTTATTTGCATGTTCACCCTTTAATAACAGAAAACTGGTGGTCAATACTTGAACCTCCACTATTCCTCAAGATAGTAGAACTTTTTAAGGAAGTTGTGGTACATCTTTTGAAACTCTACAAGATCGGCATTCCCCCTTCTGAAAGAAGAATTTTCAACAGTTTTCTTCATACTGCATTAAAGGTTTTAGAAATATTACATAGGGTATGTCCATTAGTCCTTTATTCTCCTCTTCCCATTCCTACTAACAGATTGTAATGTTCATTTTAACATTAATATTAGAATGGCATAAAAGATACATATTAAAGAAATTTCTCATAATTCCTTTACAAGTAATATGTTTGTACTTTGTAGCTTTGGATTTAGTTGAATTTGTTAGGCATCTGTAGCCTACAATTGGGCAGAACAATAGCATCTTAATGAATTAGAATTCTTACCCTTTTTTGTAAGTAACCTAATGTGTTAATTTAATGATACATTGTTTTTAGTTATAAGGAGATGTCATATACATATAAGTGACTGGGCCCTTGTAATTACAAACATTTAAAATCCTATTTTTTTGGTGTCAGGTACTAATGGCCTCAATCAAAGTAGAATGTTTCATTTGAAACAGTTGACTAATTTGAAAATGAAACCATATATAATTCATTAATTTGCCTATTGTTCTTTCCTGCCCTTTTTCCCAGTGTAAGAAATAGTACACTTTACACTGTAGAAGTGCAAAGTTACATGAAGAAATAGAGTCTCAGCTGTCTCATTAAAGATGGATTTGAGTCATCCCTGACAGTTGGTAGGTATATCTCTGTTATGCCATTTGGTATTCTTGAGTTGCTACTTAGATGAGACATGACCTAAGGGAGAAGCATGTGTTCATAGCCCATAATAGACTGAAAACTCCATATGGATATAGTTTCCTTTCCATAACAACTTCTTAACACTTTCAGATTCTCCTTGCTCAGTACTAAAGTAAACTATAAAGGGGACAAAGGTGATAGGTCCTTGTTCTTTGTATCAAGGAACCCCCGTGGATCATTTATTTACCTTTGTTTTGTTTTGTTTTGTTTTAAGTGAAGCTCCTGGGTGTTTTACGCAACTACTTAACTTCATGAACTTTTCGTTTTCCTTTTTTAGTATGCCCAAGACTTTTAGGCAGTTACTTCTGTTCTCATTGTTACAATTAAAGAGGTGATAGCAACTCCTTTCCTAGGAAAACAGGTCATTCATTTCCCAGAAAAAGACTTTCTTGCAGCATATCAGGGCCTGAGAGTGTGCAGCATACTGCAATTATGAAGATCTTGTAACATCATAGCATGGGTCTCTACCTTTCTGTATGCTTTTTGCTTAGGATTCAAACGATTAATTGATTGTTTTCTTTCCATGGGTGAATTTTCCCTAATATTTCATGAACCGTCCTTCTTCAGCTGGACTGTATTTCTACATGATTACTCTTTTTGTATCCATTGTCTGCTTATCTTTATTCCTCTTAATACTGGTTTTCTTTAGCCCTGTCTTTTATCTCAAGAGAAAGGGGTACCTGTAATTGCACTAGTCTGGAAACTGAAGCAGGAGGATCAGCACAATTCCAGGCCATTGTGAACTGCAGAGAGCAACTTTGTCTCAAAGAAAGGGGGTGGGGAGGAACTTTTATAATCCCAGTTTGGACTTTCCAGTTCAAAGCCACAGTCTCTACTGAGAGCCCTATTAAGAGTCCATCTGCTTCATTTCTAAGATAAAAGTTTCAGACAATACTTCAATCTATGGGATGTAATCCTCAAAGATTTTGGGTCCCTTTTTTGTTTGTTTCTTTTTGTTTTCTCTTTGTCCCTGAACTGTACGCGCTAGGCAGATGCTTTACTTGAGCTACAGTCTAAGTCTTAGGTTTTGTGGTATAGCCTCAGCTGGATTTAAACTCCTCCTGCCTCAGCCTCCTGTATGCTGGGATTTTAGTATTATCTACCAAGTGTAGCTCCAGAGACCATTTTGATGAAGTCATGCCAGATACTAGATCCACCTTCTTACTAGTTCAAGGTTGGGATGGGGGTGGAATCTTAATATTTATTGTTTGCCAACAGTATCCAGCATTGGTAGCCTCTTTATATAATACATGTGAGCACGTTATTCGATTTTTAAAAGATTTTTTAAAATATACTTGTATAGATGGTATTTTGTCCTTTTTTATAAATTAAGACATAAAAAGATAAAAAAAAAATCTTAATTTTGCCAGGTAGTAGTGGCACATGCCTACTTAGGTGGCAGAGGCAGGTGAATTTCTGATTTCGAGGGCAGCCTGGTCTACAGAGAGAGTTCCAAAACAGCCAAGGCTACACAGAGAAACCCTGTATCAGAAAACCAAAGAAAGAAACTGGAAAACAGCTCAGTATTAATGGTTAGTAAGTTATAGAGTTGAAAGAGAAGTTCCCATCTGCTTCTCAAGGCCCTGCTATTTTTATTCCACATTAATGAGTATGTTACCATATACTTAGGGGCTGGAAGATGACTTAATAATTAAGCATATATTGCTCTTCCAGAGAACCCACATATCAGACGAACTCAACCTTCTGCAACTCCACATGCAAGGGATTCGTCCTAACACGCCAAGCCTCTTGTGCATCTGTACTTGAGTACACACACATGCTTGGAGTGAGCTTTACTTTTATTATACCTTTAGGTGTCGAGATTCAAACTCTATAGAGTACATTATGTATACTGTCTTGTGTTTAGGCTGCTTCGTGTGTTATTTATGTATGTATATATGTGCAGAGCTAAGGATTGGGCTCAGGGCTGCTTTACTCATGCTGTGTAGGAACTCTTTTCATTTGAGTATGCTTCTTTGTCCATGTCAGTACTGTTCCTGACTGGAATCAATACAACACATTTTAATCTCTTTGGTTCTATTCCCTATAATTGTGATTTTGAACAAGATTTTCTCTATCATATGCAGATTAATAATTACCAATAAAATACCACCCTAATAGTTTAAGATTAATGTTTTTAAATATTTATTTTTGTATGTATATGTGTGTCGAATGTATGCCAGTAGGAGTCAGTTCTCTTCACCATGTGGGTCCCAGGTATTGAACACTGGTTCTCAGGCTTGGTGACAAGTGCCATGACCTCCTTAGCTGTTTTGCTGGTTCTAAGGTATATAATTTTTAAGTTGTTATATATTCTGATGACAGAGATTTCATTGTCACACTGTTTGGATGGGAAGAAATCACTACCTTTGACTTATTGGGTTAGACAGGAATTGGGTTCTCATTTGAAAGCACACACACATGTAAATTAATTTAAAAAGATTTTAAAGACACTATGTTAGTTATCCTTCTCTCTGCTCAGTGATTAAGAATTAGGGGAAGTTTCCTCAGTTTGCTACTTGACCTACCTAAGTTAGGAGCAGGATTAGGACCAAGAAAACTGTATTTTGTGTTCACTGTTCATTTCAGGATGTGCTTGTTCCTCCCATATGTCATGTCCTTTGGAAAACTTTGTAAGTTGAAAATATTTCCAGTGCTCTGAATGGCATCACGAGGAAAATACCTTTGGCACCTGCTGTCAGGAATGGATCTATAATGAGATAAATAAGTTTATTGGGTAGTAATTGGGTTGTTTTTTGAGCTCTTACACAGTACATTGTAGCAATACCAGTGTGCCAAAAGGAAATGACTTGCTTGGTCTGTGTAGTTTTGTAGATGTATATTGTACTGGTTTTCACACATGGGGTGGGGGCATGGAACCTTCATACTGATGAATGGATAGAACATACATTTATTCAGCATAGTCACTTCTTAACCAAAATACTAAATTATAATGTGAAATCAAAGCATTGTGACCAGAATTTAGATTTTATTTTGAACATTTTTTTAGTAAAAATTATATACGGATTTTTTTTTAACTTACCTGTGATTTCTGTGTTTTCTTTTGCAAATATTTATTGAGTGCCTACTGTATGCTTGTTATTATACTAGATGGTAGGGATTTAGTGATAGGAAATTATGTAATTTCCACCTTTGAGCTGGTAAACTAGAAAGATTATATATGTACAAATAAGTGAATATTTATGATATAGCATAAATGCTAGAAAAGGGAAAATATACTAACTGAAGGATTAAGAACTTCTTAGAGAAAAAGTAGCTTTGTAAGATAGCTTGTAAGTGTGCATACCATTCGGAGAGGTAGGTGTTATGTGTGTGTTTTGTGTATAAATTTGTATGCATGTCTTTTGGATAATTCTTCTGAGCTAGGCACGGTGAGCACACCTTTAATTCCAACGCTTGGGATGCAAAGGCAGGTGGATTTCTTCAAGTCTGAGTCCAACCAACTTGGTCTACTTAGTGAGTTTCAGGACAGCCAAGGTTGTGTAGAAAGACTTTTGCCTCAAAAAAAAAACCAAGCCAATCAAAACCCTTCAATACCCAATATGTTTATTTATACTTTTTATGGATTTGTTTATTGTTTTATGTGTATGAGTATTGCCTCTGTGTGTGTGCACACGCGTGCACACATGTCCACAGAGATCAGAAGATAGTATTGGATTCTTTGGAACTGCAACTACAGTGTGCAGTGACCACCATGTGGGTGCTGCAACCCTGCTCTTCTGCAAGAGAAACAAATGCTCATAACTCCCAAGCCGTCTCTCCAGTACAGTTTATTTTAAATGATATAGTACCTATTTTGTCTTTAGTGATTAAATCATTATATTTGAATAACTATTAGTCATAGTTCTCCCAAGTCAACATTTCACCGATTTTAAATTTTTATTATTTTGTTATTTCTATTGATAAATGTTTATACCTTTAAAAAAAAAATATGTGTGCCTATGTCTGTGTGCACTTGAATGCAGTGCCCATGCAGTCCAGAAGAGGACATTGGACTTACAGGTATTTGTGAGCAATCAGATATTAGGGTCTGTGATCCAGCCTTGTGTCTCCTGGAAGAGCAGTGTGTACTCTTACCTGCTGAGCCATCTCATTGCAAAATAGTTCAGATTTCAAACACTGTGTAGGGAGAGGGAGGAAACTTGAGTTTTTTTTTAAATATTATAAACGTATTTATATTCTACTAAAATGCTTCTTTTAAAGAATAATTGAATCTGAATTATTTTCAACGAGAGACATTAAATTTAGACTGAAAATGTGATTAAAATATGTTGTGAAAAAATATGATATGAGCTAGGTGTGGTGGCACACACCTTTAATCCCAGCACTCAGGAGGCAGAGGCAGGTGGATCTCAGTGAGTTTGAGGCCAGCCTGTTCTAAAGAATGAGTTTCAGGACAGCCAGGACTGTTACACAGAGAAGCCCTGTCTCGGGGGTGGGGGGGTATTTATACTTAAAAATATGTGTATCTGAGGAAAAAGCTGTTGTAGAATTTTTGTGTGCAGGTGTGATGCGTGTGTTTTTAATAAAGACTGCAGCTGCTAATGCTATAATGCTATTACTGTTAGAAGTCTGTAGGGCAGGATGCAGCAGCTTCTTCTATAAAAGTCTGGGCAGTATTTATCACTTTGCATCTCCGTTATTAAGTAGGCCTTTGTTCTGTAATAACAGCTTCACTCTGGTTGCTTTTTCCAGATGAGAACATTGAGGGAAAAATGGGCAGGGAATGGTGGCACAGACTTTTCGTCCCAGCCTTCCAGAAGTAGAAACAGGCAGACCTTTAAAGTTTGAGACCAGCCTGGTCTGCATAACTAGTTTCAAAGAAGCCATACCTACACAGTGAGACTCTCTCCCTCCACCCCACCCCAAAGAAACAGGAAAAGAGCTCAAAATGTTTTTAATCAGTAAAATAAAGGGATTAAAAACATGACTTTGAAAATAAAAGCAGTACTGTTTTTGCAAGACTATTGAATGAAATAATGTGCACCAGTAGTATAAGGTCTAATCATGGCTCTTATTGAAACATACAGTTTGAATTGGTTTTAAGGCAGAAGTCTGCAGTTGAGATTTCTGATCTTGTTCTTTGTAGAAGTGGTTATGGAGTGTTTGTTCTAATTTTCCTTCAAAGCAAAAATTTGGAAGGTGTGAAAATTGTTTCTCATTACTAAAAGTTGACAGTGGCTGTCTGTTCATTACAGCACATCCCTCTGAAGGTGCAGTGGTTGGGGATGGTTTGTGTTAAAGTCTCATTGGAAGCTGAACTGCATGCATATCTTTGCACCTTTCCTTTGTCTTGTCTTTTCATTCCTCCTTGTGGAGGTTTGTTATTGCTTTAAAATATCGAAATTGTCCAGTTAGATCTATTCCTCCAATTAATGATCTTCTCTCTTTTCCTTCTGCTTTCTCAGAAGTTCAGGTGTATTAGGAATAGATGTTGATTTCATTAATAGATTGACTTTTGTTTTGTGACATGGTCCCACTATAGCCCTGGCTAGCCCAGAACTCAGATCAGGGTTCAACTCAATGAATGTTCTTTTTGTTTAGAGTACGAGACATGGACTACCATAACACGCTATTTAAATGATTTCTTTTCCATTTATTTTGTGTACATGAAGAAGCACAGCACACATGTGAAGATCAGAGGACAGCTTGCAGGAGTCAGTTCTTTTCTTTTCTTATAGATCCCAAGGATCAGCTCCTGTGACCAGTCAGGAGGCGAGAGCTCTGACCAGTTGAGCCATCTGGCCTTACTATTTGTTGGGTGTTTTGTTGTTTTGAGACTGGGTCTCACTGTGGAGCTAGCTCTGGTTGACCTGGAACTTCTCTCAGAGATCCCTGCCTTTGTCTCCTGAATGCTGGCATTAAAAGCACCATCATGCTCAGTCAAGAAAAGATTTTAATGTAGATTTACTCACTGTGTTGAAAGAGGAGCCATTAATAAAGTTGCTTTCATTGTTTCCTATAGAAAGTTAGTGTTGTTTAATGTGTGTGTTGAATTAACAGTTGCCATCGCTTTAGGAGTTTTCTTTAAAGAAAACAATTCTCAATTATATCAGTCTTTCCATTGCACTAACTAACTTATTTGTTTGTTTGTTTTTTGGACATGTGGTCTTACTAACCCATTTTGGCTTCCCCTCACTAAGGATTTAAGACACTAGGATAGCTTTAAAAGTCTGAACATCCTGCCTCTACCTCCTGAGAGTGCTGTGACCTTTTGTACCTAGCTCTTCTTACTTTAGAATTTGCAAAGGCCTGATGTCAAACTTCTCATCCTCCCCAACTCCTACTTCCTCCTGTACCAAGAATGTCTTCTGAGAAGCCGGTGGTTGGTGGAGGCATACCCCTTTAATCCCAGCACCAGGGAGGCAGAAGCAGGAGGATCTCTGTGAGTTTGAGGCCAGCCTGGTCTACAGAGTGAATTCCTGGACAGCCAGGATTGTTTCACAGGGAAACCCTGTCTCGAAAAAACAAAACCAAAAAAAGAATGTCTTCTGATTTATAGGTGATACTGCTGGCATTTTGTTGTTGTTCACCAGATTTGAAGTATTGAAAAAAAAATTTAGCTTTGTCTATTTGGCTGCCATGGCCTCTGCATGTCCTATGAGCGGGAAATTGGAATCTTGTTAGTATTCTCCTTCATTTTTTTTACCACTAGTCTCTCATTTCTTTTTATATTATTGAGCTAACAGAATAATTTTCAAAATTTCACTGATTTTTATAACCTGTTGGCTCCAAATTATTTCCTCATTGGTCTTGTCAGCTCCTCAGTGAAGCACTCCAAGTGTTACACAGTGCTAAGCATTCTTTGGAATCTCAGGGAGGGCAGTTTCCAAGTAAGCTGGCTCACTTTCTTGGAGCTGTTGTCTTCTGTCCAATTTTGTTTCCTATGTCTTTCATTCTTGTTGGACCATCTGTTAAAGCCAGGATATATAATTTTGTTCTCCTTTATTTAATCCATGCTTCTTTGCCTACAAGTTTAGACTTGCCTTTCTCAAACTTCTTGTTGTTTTTTTGTTTTTTTTCCCAAGATGGTTTCTCTATTTAGCCTGGCTGTCCTGGCATTCATTCTGTGGATCAGGCTGGCTTTGAACTGCTGGGTTTAAAGGTGTGCACCACCACCACCCAGCCTTTTTTTTTTTAATATTTACACTTGTGAATTTTGTTTTATGAATGTGTATCTGTAATGTAATAAGTATGTTACTGAGCCCAGAATCTTCTGCATGCTAAGCCAGCCTCTACCACTGTGCTATATGCCCGATCTCTTCCCTCTTCAGTTTTTATTTTAACTGTTTTCATGCATACTGAACATTGTAAGACAAGTATAATGAATACCTATATTCCCCATCTTAGATTTATCAGTTGTTAACCTGTTGTATTTGTTCTTTATCTTACTGTGTGCACATTTCTATAAAACATTTGTGACTATACTACATGTCACACTTTTTAATTTTTATTTTATGTATATAGGTATGTTCTCTACATGTTTGTGTACCATATACACAGACATATGCATGCATGCCTGGTGCTCTCTGAGACCAGAAGAGGGCATTTAGATCTCCTGGAACTGGAGATTGTTAGGTTCCCAATGGGTACTGGGAGCAGAACCCAGGTTCCCGGCAGGATCTGCAAATGCTGAGCCATCTGTGTCACCCCATGCATATATCACTCTTCAATATTCCAGTTCTGAGAAGACAAGTGGTTTTCTACAGAACAGTAATATTATTTCTCTTAAGGAAATTATAATCCTGCAGTGTCTGTGCATATGTAGTTTACCCCAGTTATAGCAGGATGTTCTTCAAGGCACTGTTTTTTGTTTTGTTTTGGTTTTGGTTTTTGGTGGAGGGGGGTTGAAACAGGGTTTGCAGAATCCAATTAAATTTTGTTACAGTCTGTGATCATAGTCTTTCTCTTCATTTATCTAGGTCTCTTTGTTCTCTAATGTTTTACCGTTTTCATAGGTCTTATGCATCCTTGAAAAAAATCCCCCTAGGCAGCTAGAGAGATAATTTAGTGGTTAAAAGCACTTGTTGCTCTTGAGGAGAACCAGGTTCAATTCCTAGCCCCCAAGGGTTCAATTCCTAGCATTCACAAACATTTGTTGTAATTTGGTTCTAGGGGATCCAACACCTTCTTCTGGTCCAGACAAACATGTAGGCGAAATACTCGTATGCATAAAGTAATAACTTTTTAGAAGTGTTCCTCAATATTTTATTTTTTTAATTGTATATAATTTGAATGTTTCATTTTCAAAGCTTTCTTGGTAGAGAAATTGAGTTGAAAATTTTAAATATTGAACTTTTACTCCATGATTTTGGCAAATTATTAGCTCTCATACTTCTCTTATAAGAGTCCTTAGAAGTTTGTACTTGTACCTTTCTGTGACTGACTTTTAGTTTAATTCTGTTACTGAAAGAAAACATTATTTATGGTCAAAAATTTTTTACTGTGAGGAGGAGGTGACTTTGTAAGGTTCTTCTTTACCTGCCAGTTTTTATGTATGTGTGTGGGAGGTGCCTCGGCTGTCATTGCATGACCAGAAGACTTCTACCACATGGAGTCCAGAAACTCAAACCAGACCTGCCATAGCAGCAGGCTCCTTTATCTCCCAAACCATTTTACGGGGGACCTAGCCCCTCCCCCTCTTCTTCACTGTAGAACCCCTTCATCCTTTTCCCTCCTTAATTTCTATTTCCTTGTTTTTTTGAAGAATTGCAGTGCATGTTGTGAAAGTTCCACAATTGAGGATTTTTGTGATCGTGTCCTTGTGTGATCGTGATGCTTGTCTATCCTTTGTATTTTCTGCAAACCAGAATTTAGATTCTAAGACTTGATTCAGTTTGGGTTAGTGTGCTTGATAAAAGGGTGTGGACTTGTTGCATTGCATCAGCAGATGTCACAGTCCCAGGATTGGTTGCAGTGATACTCTTCACTAGGGACGACCTTTGCTTGTGTACTTGCTTATCTCTCAAGTGAGTCTGCAGCCTTGTTTTGTCTGTTTTTCATCCTAGTCAGACAACACCTTTTATAATCAGGGTCTGGAGAGATTGCTCAGTGCCTAAGAACACTTACTATTTATTCTATTAAGGGACCTGAGTTCAGTTCCCAGCACCCATATCAGTTGCTTTCCATTGCCTTTTACTCCAGTTCCAGGGGATCTGACCCCTTCTTCTGGCCTCTAAAGGTACCCCACATGTGTGGTATACAGTCATATAAACAAAAATGAAAGTAAAAGAATAATTAAAAGTCTTGTCTAATCAGCTATTAAATAGTATAACATTTATCAGGTATTACCTATTAATGTTCAGGTCTTGTTTGCCATCTTGAAGTCCATAAAGTTTCTGATTTATACATTTTCTAATATTCAGCATAATAGATATTGGATCTCTCAGCTATGCTATAAGTGTTTGGTTGTAAAGGTATTTTTTTTTCTAGACTTGGGGGTACTGAATACAGGTAGATATCACATCCTATAAATATTTTTGTCTCCCATAGCACTTGATAAGGATTTTGCATATATAGTAGGCACTCAGTAATTGTATTTTTCCCCATAGAAAATTAGCTAAAGAAATCTCCAAAGCCTTTTTTTTTCTATTTAAGAGCTGTTTACTCTCTGCTTTAAGTACTGTCTAAATTTAATGTTAATTACACTTCTTCCTTTTTTTCTTTTTTAGGTAAATGAGAAAACAGGACACCTTATACAATACGACAAATTCTATATACATGAAGTACAAGAATTAATAGACATAAGAAATGACTATATCAACTGGGTCCAACAGCAAGCCTATGGAGTGGTACGTCTCTACACTTGGAGATTGAACTTAGGTGCCATTTGTTACACTACAAAAGAAGCATTTTGGAAGCAAATAAGTATTTTCATAGCTTTTACTCCAAGTAGTTAATTATTTTAAAATAATGCATTGTATATAGTAGATATTCTCTCAACACCAAACCAACAGTACAGATAGTATTTTTCTAGAGCAAATGCAGGTGTGGCTTGGACTTTGAACTCATCTTATTTTCTGTAAGATTACCTCTTTTCTAATATTCAGCACAATAGATATTGGATCTCTTAGCTATGCTATAAGATGTTTGCTTCAGAAGCAGGAGAGAGTCCTGGGACTGCTGAGTTTGTTTTTATTTCAGATTGTTAATATTGTCCACTTATGGATGAGCTTCTCTGCGTGACTGAAGGTCTTTAGTAACCAGATACTTACTGTCCCATGAGAACCAAACACAATGGCATGCACCTGTCATCTCAGCGCTCCACTCGCTAAGGCAGTGAGCTCTGGGCCAGCCTAATGGAAAAGTAATAACCGTCTGTAGAAACCTACTTAAGATAAATGCTGTCTTAATAGGATCTCCTTTTAGCTAGCAACTCTTCTGTCTTTCAATATTTGCATAAAATTTGGTAGTCTTGTGCAAAGACTCATGCATCTTAGTGCAAAACCGTGATGATTTCAGACTAAATCTCTTAAGGAACTATTTTGTTCTTCACCGTTTTCTGATAAGAATGAGGTAATTGAGGACTATAATTTTTTTTAGTGTTTTTTTTGTTTTGTTTTACTTCTCATTCTTTCTGATCTATAATATAGTTCCTGTCTCCATTTACATGTGAATGTGAAATCATTGCAGAAAGCTGGCCTCTTTTCCCATTTTTGAAGACAGCCCTGCTTGGCCTGGAGCCTGCTATGTTGACCAGGCTAGCCTTGAATTCAACAGAGATTATTCATTTCCCTCTGCCTCCAGAGGTCTGGGATTAAAGACTTATGCCACCACACTTAGGTCTTCTTTGTTTTTAAAATAAAGAGAGTTCATCAGACTTTTGCATTTATGCAGAACTTTTAAGACTTTCTTGAAATCTTAAAATAAGATGTACATTTTAGGTTTCTCTGTTTAACAGCCCTGACTGCGCTGGAACTAGCTCTTGTAGACCAGGCTGACCTCGAGCTCAGAATTGTGTCCTGTCCGGTCCCTGTTCATC
>LOEQ01000100.1:101522-111735 GCA_001685075.1 Bramus lutescens | reverse complement strand
ACACCTCTGTCTTCTGAGTGCTGGCATTAAAGCCATGCATCATCACCGCCAGGCTTCATTGCTAGTCTTAATGCCAAGTTGGGCATCATCTTCACACAGTTTTAGTAAAGTTTTAAAGACGATCGTTAAGATAGTCATGCTATTTTGTGATGATGTGTACATTTGTATGCAAGTACAAGTATGTATATACATGTATGCATGTATTTTTGTACTCATAAACGTACGAATGCCAGTTTGGCTTATGCGGCCGGTTGTTGTAAACTTTTCTGAAGATAAGTTCAGGCTAGATTCAACTTTGGAAAAGTTCTACTTCAGCTTCCCTGTGTTACCATTGCAGCTTGTTTATAGTTACCTACCAAGAGTTAAGATGAGGGGCTGGAGAGATGGCTTAAGTGGTCAGAGCACTGGCTGCTCTTCCAGTGGACCTTATTAGTTCAGTTCCCAGCACCCATATAATGGCTCATAGCCATCTGTCACTCCAACTTCAGAGGATCCAGTGTCCCTTTTTGCACTCATGTACACATACCCATACACAGAAACTCACATACACACAGTTTAAAAATAGTAAAATGCAGCCGGGCCATAGTGGCACATGCCTTTAATTCCAGCACTCAGGAGACAGAGGCAGGCAGGTAGATCTCTGTGAGTTCAAGGCCAGCCCTGTCTACAGAGTGAGTTCCAGGACAGTCAGAACTGTTTGTTACACAGAGAAACTCTGTCTCGAAAAAACAAAATAACAATAATAATAATAAGCAATTTCAAAATATTATTATGTGTATTGGTGTTTTGCCTGTATGTGTATCTGGCCTCCATTTGTGTACCATGGTCAGGTCAGAAGATAGTGTTGGATCCTCAGGAACTAGAGTTGTGAACTACCCTGTGGATGTTGGGAATTGAACCTGGTTCTCTGGAAGAACTCTTACCTGTTTAGCTATCTTTTCCTCTTCCTCTTTTTCCCTTCCTTCTTTCCTTCCTTTCCCTCCCTCTCCCTCCCTCCCTCCTCCCCCCTCTCATTATGGTGTGTGCCATTGAGCTGGCTCAGCAGGTAAAGGGGTATTGCTACCAAGCCTGATGACCTGGGACCCATGTGATGGAGAAGAAAAGGACTCTTCAAGTTATCTTCTGATTTCCACTAATGCTATGGCATATGTGCACTCCACCCACTCACAGCCACACAAATACATGCTTTAAAAATAAAGCTCAAATTAGGACCTCGGTATGGTAGGGCATATTTATAATACCAGCACTCACTCAAAAAGTTGAGGCAAATGATCAGAAATTCATTCTGCTTTTTTCAAAAGAAAAGAAAGGTCCATGTTGGTTTGTCAGTTACATTGAGATTTAAGTTAAGTGGCTCTTTTGGGGGGCTTGAGGTTTGTGGTCGTTTATTTATTTGTTTGTTCATTTATTTATTTATTTTGCTTTGTTATATATTTGTAAGTTATAAATCTTGTTCATTCAGTATTATGCTGTGTGTCTAAATTTGTCCTAGGGAATTTAATTGAATAGTGATTGAACTAGCAACCTGGCATGCTCATTAGTATGATAGATGGGCAGGTGTAACATCAGGATAGACCAGCATTGGGAGGACACACTGATATTTAACTTCCTCAGGTAGGGAGTTCTTCTCAATTATCAAAGCATGTTAGAATTTAGCCACCTACAAATTGGAGGAAAAACACTTGTGACTGTCTTTATTTCTGATTACACATTTGCCAAGTTGGGAGGGGTTATGCCCTACTCTGTCTCCGGTTCTATCATTTGTTCTTAAGTTTCATAGAACTTAGAGAGCTACTATACAACCAAATGTAGTTTGTAAGAATACAAATTAAAATTGGTCAAGTGAAGGCACATCAGGAAGACTCTAGGAAAGGTGTCATTAGCATCTGTTCTTTTCTCATGGGAAAATCATAAATGGGTATGTGGCATTGATATTTGATAGTGCTCAGAAGATTGCTAAGCAATGAAGCTAACTTGTGCCCAGTGCTTTTATTGGGTGTCTGTCACTTATCACAATGTGGCTGTCTTTTTTGTTTTGTGTGTATGAGTGTCTGGATGAGGTGCCTGCCGAGGTCAGATTAGGGGTCATCAGATCCCCAGTTTCTACATTATAGGCGGTAGTGAGACTCCATGTGGGTGCTGGGAACTGAACCCGGGAGCACTAAATGTTCTTTACTGCTGAGCCATCTCTCCTCCATACCTGAATATCCTAAAGGCAGAACTGATATCAGATGGTTGAAGTCTGCATCATAAATAATATTATTTACATTCTCAGCAGCTAAAAATCCATGTCATTCCAAAGACATTCCAAAGTCTTCACTACAGTAGTCACCAGGTGTAAACTTAGTGGCACACTTTTGAAGATTCTTGTACTTAAGAAGTCTAAATCCTGAGCATATGTGGAAACACTCAGAAAGCATGTAACTCTGTTGATAGAATGCTTGTCTAAGGTGTTGGAAGCCCTGGATTTGATACCCAACACCAAACAAAACTGGGCATGGTAGCACATGTCTACAGTTCCAGGAGGCAGGAAAATCAGAGTTAAAGATCATCCTAAACTGCATGCTAAGTTCAAGACCAGCATGAGATACATGAGACCCTCCTAAAAAAAAAAGCTTGTACATTTGTGGGCTGGGGGATGTGACTCACTGTTCAAACTGGCTTGGTGTGTGCAAGGCCCTGGGTTTAATCCCTGTAATTGGAAGGAAAACCATATATATTCCTTTTCTATCCATTTAAGTAAGTTTTCACTATTTTTCCTTCATAAATTTATATTTTTACAATTTATCAACCTGTTATGTTCTGTGTTATGCTTTTTATTTTTTATGTTAATGTTTTCAAAAACACTAAGAGAGCTTGCAAGATGTCTCAGTGATTGGTAAACGTACTTGCTGTGCAAACCCACAGTGCAAGGAAGAAAACCACCTATACAGACTGTCTTGACTTCCAAAGGCACACATGTATTCTCTATCATGCAGTAATAACAATAAACAAAATAATGTAAGGACACAGGCTAAGCATGTTGATACTTAGCTGGAATATAGGAGAGAGAGGCATTCTGACCTCTGAGTTTGAGGATTTCCTGGCTTACATATTAAGTTTCATTCCAGCCAGAGCTATACAGAGAGACTGTTTAAAAAAGAAGTTTTAAGGGGAAAAAAAAAAACTGCTGTAAGATACCTTATGACTTTCTGGTTATCTGTCCCAAAACAATTTATGGCCATTTTTTTCTTATTTTGTTTCCATGCAATATTTTAATATACTAAACATTTTTACTTCATTGAGCTCAGTCAAGTCTGAAAATATTTCTTCCATTTTCCAGGTAAAGAAACAGCCATTAAGATGTTTCAGGCTTAGAATTAGTTTGCTAGTCTACGTAAATTCTGCAAGTAGGAAAATTTACTTGCTGAAATTAGATCTCACAATGTTCAAACCTATTAGTTTCATGATATAGAGAACCCCAAAAGTTAAATTTATAGATACAGACATGGAAGTTGCTTGTGGGATGGTGAACTTTTTTGTTGATTTATTATCTACGTCATTAAATTGATATTCAGCTGTAGCAAAATATATGAACTACTTGACTAGAAATAGAACACTAACATTGCTCTTTCCTCATTGTTGCATTCTGCATTGCTGTCTTAGGATGTCAGCCATGGATTAACTGAGGTAAGTTTGGTGTAATAAAGTCTCATATTCCTGAAGTATGTTCTGTTTTTTCCTTTGTGAAGAGTCAAATTTGTTATCATTTTTGTATTTTAACTTACATTTTATAAAACTCTAAGCCAGGCATGGTGCTCCTTTAACCCTGGCAGAGGCAGATAGAGCGCTGTATGTTTGAGGCCAGCCTGGTCTATAAATCAAGTTCTGGGGCAGCCAGGGCTGTTATACACAGAAACCCTGTCTAGAAAAAGCAAAAAGAAAAAAGGGGGGGGGAGTTTAAAAAATCCTTTTAAGTTATCCTGTATATTATTAATTCAGAAAAGTTATCTGAATTAAAAGCTGCTGCGGGGTGTGACGGCATGCTTCTTTAATCTTAGCACTTGAGATGTAGAGGCAGGCAGATTATCTGAGTTTGAGATCAGCCTGGTCTACATAATGTGAGTTCAGAACAGCCAGGGTTGTACCCTGAGACTCTATCTTAGGAAAAAACAACAGCAGCCACAAAAAAAAAAATCATGTTACTTAACATTACACCTGTATGATACCTTCTAACAAGAATTATTCTCCTTGTTTCCCAATATAAAATGCAGTATGTTCTCAGAATTAAAAATTCATTTTAAAAATAAATGTTTATCTAATAGAGCAAAGTATTAAATAAAGTGATATATTTTTTAAACTAATAATTACTATAAAAAATGTTACCTCTTTTGTGACCTTAATATGTAAAGTTCTAGTACTTTGACCTGACTAATGAGTGACCC
Source organism: Bramus lutescens (assembly GCA_001685075.1). NCBI lineage: Eukaryota > Metazoa > Chordata > Mammalia > Rodentia > Cricetidae > Bramus > Bramus lutescens. Next base: position 107,311 of record LOEQ01000100.1, on the reverse strand, counting down.
TGAACTTCCTTTTCAGAACCAGGGGTTTTATGTTATTTTATGTTACAGTGCTAGATTTTGCTTTGCTTTGCTTTGCTTTAGGCTTTATTTGATCCTGTTTTCCCAAACTAATGAGGTGTTTCTTGGCTTAGATTATAAACTATTGTTTGTTTGATTCCTCAGGTAAGTATCACATACAATTACGAAAAGATAGGATTGGTATCAGGTATGGCTCAACACTAGAGTTCTTGCCTGTCATACAAAGGCTCCATGTGCTATGTGGGCACCAAAAGAGTTTGTGTTGGAGAGGGGAAAATTTTTCAAAAAACACACTTTTGAAAACATGATTAGGATTTGAAATATTGTAAGCACATAGACTTCCTGTAGAAACTAAACCAGCAGTTTTCAACCTCTTTAGTCGTGACCTCTGTGGTGGTCGAATGACCCTCTTATAGGGGTTGCCTAAGAATGTCAGAAATATTAGAATTTCTAAAGAGTAGCAAAATTACAATTATGAAATAACATCAGAAATAATTTTATGATTGGGGTCACCACAACATGAGGAATTGTATTAAAGGGTCACAGTGTTTGGAAGGCTGAGAACCATGAGCTAAACAGAGCTCCATTGTCATGTATAGAAATATGAAGACTCAGCCAGCGGTGGTGACGCACACCTTTAATGCCAACACTCAGGGAGACAGAGGCAAGTGGATCGCTGTGAGTTCATTGCCAATGTGGTCTACAGAGTGAGTTCTAGGACAGCCAGAGATAGGCAGAGAAACCTTGCCTCAAAAACAACAGCAACAAGGGAGGGGAGAGGAATATGGAGATGGTTCAGTGGGTGAAGGCACTGGCCATTGGGCACATATGGTGGAAGGAGAGAACTAATTGCTGCAGGTTGTCTTCTGACCTCCATATACATATTTGCACGCATATACAGACAAGCACAAAATAAAAGTTTTTAAATGTTATTTTTTGTGTGAAAGTTTTAGCCATATGGCTCAGCACATAAAGGCATCTACTGCCAAGCCTGTAGCCTGGGATGGGATCAGTCTTTGGGACTCCCCCTCCTTCCATGGAAAGAGCTCTGACCTTCACGTGTATGACACCAGCGTACCCACATATATATTCATACAAAATAATTTAGGTCGAGCATGGTGGCACACACATTTAATCCAAGCACTTGGGAGGCAGGAGCAGGTGCATTTCTGTGAGTTCTTGACCAGCTTACTCTACATAGAGAGTTTCAGGACACTCAGAGCTATGTAGAAAGACCCTGTCTCAGAAGTCCGGAACAAAAATCACCTGGGGATTACTATTTTGTTACCTTGTTTACATTATTTTCACTTGTGGCACACACTGTTGTCCAGCACTTGTGAGGCAAAGATAGGAAGTTTAAGAGTTTGAGGCCTTCTCGGGCTTAAACAAAGGGCTGAGTACGATGTAGTTCAGTGGTTGAGCACTTAGGTGACATTCACAAAGCCTTTAGTTCATTGGCCACCTGTTATTTATGATTTATTTTATGCACTCTATGTAATTCTTTCTTGGTTTATTCTGCCTTATATAAAATAAAAATCCTGTAGTCAGAAATGAGTGACTCCAGGTGGTGGCAGCCCACACCTTTAGCTCCAGCACTTGGAAGGTCTCTGAGATCGAGGGCAGCTTGGTCTACAGAGTGAATACCAGGACAGCCAGGGCTACACACTGAAACCCTACTTTGAAAAACCAAAATAAAAAGAGTGACATTTTTGATAATTTCTAACCATACCAGTGAATGAACAGAGTATGATAATCATCTTTACCGAAATTGACAGCACCCACAGACCACAACCAGCTTGAACTAATAAGTTATTTTCTTTTCTTTCCAGTTGGCCGATATCCCTGTGACAATTTGTACATATCCATTTGTATTTGATGCCCAAGCAAAAACTACTCTGTTACAAACAGATGCAGTCTTACAGATGCAGGTAAGTACTGTACATTACTCATTTGATTTGGGGATGCTTTTAAAAATTCTCTTTTTTTAATAATTGAAACACACATAGTGTGTAATGTGTGGGGACAGTATTGTAGGCTATCCTTTGCATAGTGCCTTGTGTAACTCTGAAGACTGCAATAAAACACACATATGTGAAAGCTGTTTACTTTTAAAAAGGAGCTATGTTAAGTTTCTGCCTCCCGGTTCCTGCCTTGAGCTCTTGTCCTGACTTCTCTTCGTGAACCCACCCCCTTGCTCCTCAAAAAGGAACTGTAATAAAAATAGAGTAATGCAGCCTTTATTCATGGTGATTAAAAAGTGGAAGGAGTGAAAGGTGAGATAAAATCAAACTTGGAAGCATTTCATCACTTCAGTAGGAAGAGTTTGAAATTGCCTGGAGCCTGGCATGCTGACACTATAAATTCACATTTAGTCCCAGCTCTGTGAATTCAGAGGCCAACCTGGTCTGTACAGCTAGGTCCAGAATAGACAGAAAATCTGTCTCTATGTAGGACAGAGGGAAGGAAAGATTGGTTTCCTTGAGGCTGGTCGTAGGGATCCCCCCTCCTTTTTTTCTTTGTTGGTGTTGGCAGGGGAGGGTCTTACTGCTGAGATCTGCATCCAGAATCCCTCCTTTCCTTCTTTCACTTTTACAATGAGTTTTTTCATTCACAATGAAGATTTTAAAAACTAGTTCAAGGAAGAGTCTGTGTTAGGTGGCACACGACTTTAATCTAGCACTTGGAAGGCAGAAGCAGGTCAATGTCTATGAGTTCCAAGCTACCTAAAGCTCTACTCAGTGAGACCCTGCCTCAAAAGAAAAAAAAAAAAGAGAGAGAATGTGTGTGTGTGTGTGTGCGCGCACATGTATTGAGGATATCACAATGAAACTGATTACTCGATGCTAACTAAAATAAAATCTGGACATGGTGATGCTTACATGTGATCCCAGCCCTAATCCAGCATTTGGAAAGTGGAGCAAAGCAGGAGTTCATAGTGGTCCTTGCTCTAATGCTATGAAGAGACACCATGACTAAGGTACCTTGTTTAGGAAAGCCTTCAATTGGGGGCTTGCTTACAGTCTTAGAGAGTTGGTCATCATGGCAGAAGGCAAGCAGGTATAGCACTGAATCAGTAGCTTAGAGTTTTATATCCTAATCTGCAGGCAGGAAGCCTACCCCTTTGACGCACTTTCTCCAACATGGTCACACTTTCTAATCCTTCCTAAATATTGTCCACCATTGGGATCTAAATACTCATACACATGAGCCTACAGGAGCCGTACACATTTAAATCTCCATAGTCAGCTACATAGCAGATTCAGGGCCAGACTAGGTTAAATGACACTGTTGCAAAGTAAAATAAAATGCTCATTTTTGTTTGTTTTTGTTTTCTAGATGGCTATTGACCAGGCCCACAGACAGAATGTTTCCTCTCTTTTTCTCCCAGTGATTGAGTCTGTGAATCCCTGCTTAATTCTAGTGGTTCGCAGAGAAAACATTGTAGGAGATGCAATGGAAGTCCTCAGGAAAACCAAGAACATAGATTACAAAAAGCCACTCAAAGTAAGTGAGCAGTTCTTTATAGACATTGGGACTTCTGTTTAAAAGATGTTTCAGGCTCTGTGTGTGTGTGTGTGTGTGTGTGTGTGTTTTTGAAAGTTTTGTCTTTTTTTTTTTTAATTACAGGCTTACTTTATTCTATCCATATGTTTTGCCTTCATGTATGTGTGCTGTGTGTGGCCTGAGGCCTACAGAGGTCAGAAGAGAGGGTTAGATCCTGTAGAATTGTAGTTCCCAGATAGTTGTGACCCACCAGGTCGGTGCTGGGAAGCAAACTGGGTTTTCTGCAGGAGCTACCACTCCTTCTGACCACTGAGCCTGCTCTCTAGCCTCAGGGTAACTAAATGATTAGCAATAAATAGCATGTTACAGGGTCTCTGAAATGCATTCTTTACAGCCCATTCAATGTTCACATCACCCTATTAGGTTATATTTGTTAAGATTCAGTGTTGACCTTACTTACCCTCTTTTAGGTTATATTTGTTGGAGAAGATGCTGTTGATGCGGGAGGTGTACGCAAAGAATTTTTCCTGCTTATCATGAGGGAATTATTGGACCCTAAATATGGCATGTTTCGATATTATGAAGATTCCAGGCTTATTTGGTTTTCAGATCAGGTAAAATGCCCACCTACCACAATTATTTCTTTATATCTTTGTTTCTATACCTTGTGTATCAGATTCACTCAGGAAGACTAGATTCCTAACGTATTTTGGCCAGAGGTTTGCTTTATTACAACTTGAAATTAGGAACTTTTAGACTTATTGTCAAAACATAACCCTGATTTTTTTTTTAACATTTAAAATTAAGAAAATAAATTGAGGACCAGTCAACTTAAAAACAGTGCTGATGGGTAGTGGTGGCTTGTGCCTTTAATCCCAGCACTTGGGAGGCAGAAGCAGGAGGATCTCTAGGTTCAAGGCCAGCCTGGTTTGGAGAACAAGTTCCAGGACAGCCAGAGCTACATACCTTGTCTCATAAAACAACCAAAAAGCTGAATTTTCCTTCTGTGTATATCAGTTTGGAAAACTGAATAGTAATCACCATGTTAGCTTCTTTTCTAGGGTGGGTTCATTTAGCATTAGAGATTATTGATGTCTCTTATAATTTAGACTAAGGGCCAGTACATTGTAATGTGTGAATCAGATCTTCCCACCACACATTTTCATATAGGAAGCCACCAGTTGGCTATGACTGCTCTTGACACGTGTGTGTCGGGGCAGAGTTGATTAGTTACAAGGACCCTTTGTCCAAGACTAAGATATTTACCAGCTAGGTGGTCCTGTGTGTGTATGTGTGTGTGTGTGGTCTTTGTTGCAGGAGGCTGTTTGTCTTGTATGAGGGTAACACTAGGATAATTCCTGAGGAGAAACAAAATAAAGCTACTTTAATTATACTATCTTGGATACGTTTATAGAGAAACAACCCTACCTTATTTGTTATGTGTCTAGTTCACCAGGAAAGGGGCCTGTCTGTTCAGTTACCTGTTCTCTAGCACCCTCCAGTAGTTACAGTGTAGTTTTTGATCTTGTGTTTCTGTTTGTTGCAGTTGTTATCTTTACTGGTGTCCACCTACATTATCTTGTCTATTAAAGACTTAGGGGTGTTGACTGGTAACCCTCAGCACTCTGATAGTTCCACTAAATGTTCTAGACTTCAACAATGCAGCCAAATGGGGCTGGAAAGATGGCTCAGAGGTTAAGAGCACTGGCTGCTCTTCCACAGGTTTTGAGTTCAATTCCCAACAATCACATTGTGGCTTACAAATATCTGTAATGAGATTTGGTGCCCTTTTCTGGCATATATGCATGCATGCATGCAGGCAGGCAGAACACTACATACATAATAAATAAGTTAAACTTAAAAAAAATTAGCCAAACAATAGCAACAATATTGTGATGTAAATGAAAATACATTTTAAGTGTTTGATTTATTTCATATTTAGGGTATAGTCATGATACAATGTTGTTTGCTGTTATTTGAAATAGTTGTACTACATTTTTTATTTTTATTATGGTTATTCTATCAGTAACTACATATTTAGGTTAACTTAAGGGATTTTAAAAAATTGATTCTTTTAGTATATTTTAGTTTTGTAAGTATATAAAATGTTTGTAATTCTACAGTCAAATTTAGAGAATAGATTGGAAGAAGCCAAGCTTTATGTCATTTTCTCCTTTCTCCTGTAAATAACTCTTTTGGATTTTTTGTTGTTGTTTATCTCTGTCTGTCTGTCTGTCTGTCTGTCTGTCTGTCTGTCTGTCTGTCTG
>LOEQ01000100.1:27114-41039 GCA_001685075.1 Bramus lutescens | reverse complement strand
GGCTCACAACCATCTGTAATGGGGTCTGGTGCCCTCTTCTGGCCTGCAGACATAGATACACACACAGACAGACAATTGTATATGTAATAAATAAATATTTTTTAAAAATTAAACAAACAGCCTGAACAAAAGTAACACATCTTTACATAGTTAAAGTAATATTCTGTAGCATAAACAAATGACATACATCTTTGCCTAGTTAAAATAATATTCCACAACAATTCAGGCCAGAGAATTTGACATAGAAATGTCCTACACATTTTCTTCACTCTGAGTTTGGGAGTCAGATATAGGAGGGCTGACATTGTAGCTTTGCCCTGGGGCACACAGTAGGGCCGCAGCAATAGTGTATTAGATGAAATTTGTAGGAGACTGGGGGTGCAGTTCAATTCATAGTGCTTACCTGCAATGCTTGAAGCCCTGGGTTTGATCCCTAGTATCACGTAAACCAGATACTAGGGATTACATGATGGAATTACCCCTGTAATCCCAGCATTTAGGAGGTAGAGGCAAGATAAGAAGCTCAAGGTCCTTCTTGGTGAGTTTGACTACATGGTGAGTTTGCCTGAAAAGGGAGGAGAAAGATGGAGAGATGGCTCAGAGGTTAGAAACGCTGGCTCCTTTTACAGAGGACCGAGGTTTAATTTCTAATCACCCACATCATGGCTCACAAACATCAACTCCAGTTCCAGGGGCTCCTATTTCTTCTGGCCTCTGTGGACACTGCATGCAGATGGTACACAGGTATACAGGCAACAAACCCATACAAATAAAATAAAAACAAATAAGTCGTAAAATTTTTGTAGGAAGCAGGGCAGTGGAGGTGCACCCCTTTAATCCCAGCACTGGGGAGGCAGAGGCAGGTGAATCCCTGAGTTCAAGGCCAGCCTCATTGACAAATGAAGTTCCAGGACAGCCAGGGCTACAGAGAGTAACCCTGTCTCCAAAATCCAAGAGGAGGATGAGAAAAGAAAACGTCAAACAAAAGTAGCTTTTTTTGTTTATTTGTAGACAGGGTCTCAAATAGCTTGTAGCCTTGACTCACAGAGTTCTACAGGTCTCTGCCTCCCCAGTATTGGGAGTAAAGGTGTGTGCCAAGACCAAGCCAAAAGGAGCTTTGGAATCAACTCCTTCAAGTTCTGTTTCTTCTTACTTCAGCTGTTTTCTGTGAACTTGCTGCTGAGCTCATTAGAACTTAGCTGAGCAGTAACTGAGAATGAATTTTTGAATTACAAATAAAAGCCAATTAATATCTTTAAATTCTCTTTCAATCTTCTCTCTTAAATTGGTCATTCTCAGTTCAGCATTTAATTTTTTTTATTTTTTGTTGCTTTTGTTGTTTTCGAGACAGGGTTTCTGCATCAGTATCCCTGTTTCCATCCTGTTCACCAATACCTAACAGCGGCATCGGCAGCATCCACCGTCTCCGTGGTTATAATTGCTCAGGCAGCCTCTGCAGAAGGGGTTGGAACATGGTTGGTAGCGTATGCCTAGAGTACTGTAATGCCTCGGTTCTATCTCTAGTGTAACCACTCACCATAGCACCGACCTGTAACCCCAGTACTAGGGAGGTGGAGGCAGGAGGATCAAGACCATCCTGTGCTACACACTCCTCCTACAGTGAACTCTAGGCCAGCCTCGATTATGGAAGACATAATCTCCAAAACCAACCCAAACCAAACAAAAAACCCCAACAAAACAGCTCTGAAGAATCACATAGTTTTGCTTTGTTTGTTTATTTCCGAGACAGGGTTTGTCTGCTTAAGAGCCCTAGCTGTCCTGGAACTCGCTCTGTAGACCAGGCTGGCCTTGAACTCAGAGAGATATACCTGCCTCTGTAAATTTTTTTTTTCTTTGACACATCTGCTCTTGGATAGAGATACTGTCTAAGTTTGGCAGCCAGAACGGGAAGGGGTTTTGTCCCGTTTTACAGACGGAGGGGTGGAAACAGGACAGTTAAATCTGTTTGCTTCCTCCTGGATCTCAGGCTGGAATGGGTCAGGGCGTTCTAAAGAGCAGGCCCAGAGGGTGGGGGACCAAGATGAACCCAGACAGACTGCTCAGCAGGTAAAGGCACTTGCAGGCAAGGCTGACTACCTAGTGTGATCCACGTGCAGATGCCAAAACACATTCAAACCAAATAAATAAACATATAGTATAAACCATCAAATGCAAACTTCTGTCCGAGTGCTCGGTGGTGGTCAGATCCTGGGAATAGAGGACAAACGGTTGCAGGTGATTTCTGGAACTCGGGGATTGCTCTCGGGACACCGCTCAGTCTGGGAGGACCCATAGGGGTAAAGCGGGAGCTGATACCATTTGCACAAAACTTTGGGGAGCGCCTGGAGGAGACAGGCGGNNNNGGAGAGGGGCGGGCATGAGCGGGGCCTGGAGGCTGTGAGGCCCACCTGTGGCCTGGCTAATGTCCAGTCCGCGCTCAGAGCTTCTGGGGATTGTATCCTCTTGTTTCTAGCCTCAAATATGAATCTCACGTAAAAATATAACTCGCAACAGCGTGTTGTGGCCCATGTCTACAATCACAGCACTTGGGATGCTGAGATAGAGGATTGCCTGAACCTAGAGAACAGCCTGCAGAGTTAACACTGGCCTGGGATACAGACGCAAATCCTGGCTGCACTTGATGTACTCGACTCTTGGAGGCCGGACGTTCTGGCACATTCCCTGACGTCTCTTTTACGCAGTAGCGCTACACCTTATGGGAGTTGTAGTCCCAGAGTGAGGCGCGCTTCTGGATGGGAGTAGTCTGCGCGGTTTTGGACGCCACCCAGTCTCGAGGATGGCTGAGACTTTTTTTTTTTTAATTTACTTTTATTTTCACATTATGTGTATGAATGTTTTGCCTACATGTGTGTATGTGTACCACATGAGGTGGTCTCTTGTGAGACTTTCTGCATCTTGAGATCAAAGTGCTTTTAACTCTTTTCTGTGAGTTATACTTCTACTTTGAGATACTGTGTTAAGTGTTTTGTTGTTGTTTTGAGGCAGGATCTTCTAGTCCCAGGCCGACCTGGAACTTGCAACAGTCCTTCTGCCTCAGCTTCACAAAAAGTAGGTGTTACAGGTATGAGCAACTTTGTTAGGTTTTATTATCTGCATTTAAAAAGGTCTGTCCCTAAAGGGCCTGCGAGATAGCTCAGCTGGTAAAGGTGCTTGCTGTCAAACCTGAGAGGAACTTCAGATGGTTCTCTGACCTCAACATTTGTGCACCCACCCACTTAAATAATAAAATATAATAAAAAGGGTCAGCTGGGCGATGGTAGTACACGTAGCCTTTAATTCCAGCACTTGGGAGGCAGAAGGAGGTGGATCTCAGTGAGTTTGAGGTCTACAGAGGGAGTGCCAGGACAGCCGGGACTGATACACAGAGAAACCCTGTCTTCAAAACCAAAACCAAACTATATATATATGGTCTACACAGCCAGAAAAAAGTACTTGCAGTTGCACATAACCTATGGAAACGAGATCATGTTTTGTGTGTCCCCCCCCCATTTCATTTGGTCATTCAGTTTAGCAAGGGTTTCACACTTGGTCAGAAAGCACTGGCAACACCCCCCCTTTGTGTTTAATTAGAAATTTGTGTGCATGTGCTCGCGTCCTCGTGTGTACACAGGTGTGTGCTCAGGAAAGCCAGAGAGATTTAGGTGTCTTCCTCTATAGAGCTCCATCATTAATTTATTTTTGAGGTAGAATCTCACTATGTAGCCCTCGCTAGCCTGGTACTCCTTATCTAGACCAAGCTGGCCTCAAATTCAGAGATCTAGGTGTCCTCTGCCTCCCCGTTGCTGGTGTTAAAGCACAGGCCACCCAGCTTCTCCCAGTTTTAGATAGTCTCTTGCTAAACTTAGAGCTGACCACTTTGGCTCGCCTGGCTAGTCCAGGGATCTGCCTGTCTGCACACCCCAGTGCTGAGGATATAGACAGTACGGCTACGGGCAATGTTATCACAGACTCTGGAATCCAGAATCACCTGAGAGATGGGGCTCTACCATGCCCATGATTATGGTTATCTTGATTATGCTAATCTAGGTGGGAAAACCGACAGCCTACTTGCTGTGGACTGAACAAATGGAGAACGCCAGCTAAGAAGCACCACGTGTGCTTTTCTAGCTTCCTTCTTATTGTGAATCAATGTGACCAGCTGCTTAGTCTGCCGCCGACACCTTGGCTTCTCTGCCGTGATGGACTCTGCCCTTGATGTGTTCATTTCATATGTGCTATGCAGGTCAGGGTGTTGATAGGCCAGTGACACATGGGTTGTTCATGAATTTCCAAAAGACACAAGGCAGAAGTAGTCTGTTAGAGACACTGTGGTACTGATGCAGTGGGCAGGACAGTAGAAGAAACTCTCTGCAGACAGGCATTCTAGAAGCTGTTTTCAGGATGTTACGCAGTGTTCCAGGGTCACAGGGCCTGGGATAATTGCTGTTGGGGCTTGTCATGGTCATCCTCTTTCTCTGAATCAGAAATGGCTCGACAGGACCATCCCTCCTAACTGGCATCCATATTTTGTAGGTCTTGTTGGGATTTGTAAGGGTCCTCCCAAGTCAGCCATGACCTTGCTCTGAGACCAGCTTGCTTTGGGACAAAAGCAGTCTTGTTCAGAGGTATCGCTCTGACAGAACTGTGTCCACAACATAGATTCACATTGATTTTCTTCTTTTTTTGTTTTTTCAAGATAGGGTTTCTCTATGTTGCCCTGGCTATCCTGGAACCCAACCTGTAGACCAGGCTGGCCTTGAACTCGGAGATCTTACTGTCTCTGCCTCCAAGTGCTGGGATTAAAGGTCTGCACCACTGTGCCCGTATCCCAGACTTTTTTCTCAAATCTTTGACTGGGTATGTTGGCAACGCTGACCTTTGAACTCCTCATATCCTGATCATCTGATGTGCTGAGATAGGATTCCAGCTATGTACCATTATACTTGTTTAATTTTTATTATTTTTACTTATGTGTAGCTGTTTACGTCTGCATGTGGGTGTGTGCATGTAAGTGCAGGTGTCCTTGGAAGTAAGATGTGGGTCTTTGGGATCTGGGGTTAACATGGTGCTGGGCACTGGGCTCTGGACACTGAATTTAGGCTCTCTGGAAGTGCAGCAAGTGCTCTTATCTGCTAGCTGTCTCCAGCCACTGTTTCCAAAATGTATGATCTCAGGCCTGGCGGTGGTGGCGCATGCCTTTAATCCCAGCACTCAGGAGCCAGGGGCAGGCAGATCTGTGAGTTCAAGAGCAGCTTGGTCTACAGAGTGAGCTCCAGGACAGCCAAGGCTACATAAAGAAACCAAAAACAACAACAAAACAGAACAGGACCAAACAAAAAACCCCAAATGTATGCTGTCTTCTTAATCTTCTCCTCCAACTTCTCCCTCTCCTTTCTCTCTCCTTGGGCCTGTCTGGTGGCTGTCAAGCTCTGGCCACAGGGCTATATCTACACCGCCGAAAATTACAAGTTATTTTAAACACTTGAGAAAGTACCCACTATTCCAATTCAACAAATCTTAAAACTTAGTTCACATTTTCTTTTGTCTCTTAGAAAAATATGAAATATCTCAATAAGGGAGCAATGATAAAGTGGGGAGTTTTTAAACATACACATTATATCGTGGGAAAAATCACCACGTCAGAACTCAGACTACACCGATATACATATGAACTCACAGAGACCTAGCAGCGTGCACAAGTCTGCCAAGGTTCAAGCCAGATGGAGCTTTTATTATTGGTTTTTGTTTGTTTGCTTGTTTTCTAAAGAAAGAAGAAAAAAATGGGTATGGAGTTGGGTGGGTGGAGACATTGGAAGCATCTGGAAAGAGTTGGTAGAGGGAAAGCTGTAATCAGAATATATTGTATGAAAAATTGATTTTCAATGAAAGCAAAGCAAAACAACACAACGCAAGAANCCAAACTACAGATCCCAGCAGCCCTGCTGGGAAGGTGCGCTCCTGGGCAAACAGCCAATGAGAAGCTGTGTTTGCAAAGGGTTGGGTTGGGAAGTGCTGCTGAAATGTCAAGAGCTTAGTGGTCACTGAGTCTGATCTGTGGCGCTGGAGAGGACCGGCTCAGTCCCTGTAAATGGATGCGATACTGAACTACAGGCCGGAGGGCAGCGAGGATTACTACGCCCTACTCGGATGCGATGAGCTCTCCTCGGTAAGCAGGATTGCACATGCTCACCAGGTCGGCTTTGAGATTTTAGCCGCATCTCCTGGAACTCCCGCCCCGAACCATTTTAAAGGAGTTTCAGTGCAGAGACAATGAAGGACTTAAATGCTGCCTGGTTAATTTGAGGGCAGTTCTGTGAACTTCAAAGTGTTAGGCGGGAGAGAGACCATATACAGACAGTTTTATTTACTTTAGAGCAGTGATTCCAAAAAGTAGCAAAATTACAGTTCTGAAGTAGCAACTAAATAATTTTATGGTTGTGGGTCACCACAACACGAGGAATTGTATGAAAGGGTCGCAGCATTAGGAAGGTTGAGAATCACTGGTTTAGAGAAACAATAAAGGCTATGATTTAGAACTCAGGAGGCAGAGTCATCTGCCTGGAGTTGCCTTGTTCAGCGAAAAAGTCTCATGAACTTTGGGAAATAATATTTCTCACCATCAGAGTACCTACATATACTGAAGTGAATTCTGAAGAACGCAGTAGGGCTGTTACCAGCTACACGTTCGTTTACGATTACAAGGTGTTTTGCTCAAAGTACATTGGGGTTCTGATAGCTGTTATGGAAAACGTTATTATAGACAATATTAAAATGTATATATGTGCTGTATAAGATATACTAGTATGACGGATGAGGAATCCAAGTACTTTTATAACTTCACTTAAATCAAGTTATATGTAATATCTGACAGGAGACTTTTTCTTTTAAAGAAGTTAATTGAGACAAATGATTATTTTTTAAAAGATTTATTATTATTTTTGTTTTAGGTACATATATGAATACATACATGTATGTATGTATGTACGTATGTGTGTATGTATGTTTGGGTTCTGTTTGACTGCATAGGGATACTCCGTACTTGGAATTTTGTAAACTTATTTTTATAGCCTCCATTACATTTAAAAATATTCATCTAGTATGTATGTATGTATTTATTTATGTATTTTTAAACAGAGTATCACTATGTAGTCCTGGAACTATGTAGATCAGGCTGGTCTCGAACTCCCAGACATCAGCTTGCCTCTTCCTCACGTGATGGGATTAAAGGCATGTGCCACCATGCCTAGCCATATGACAATTTGTTTATTTATTTGTTTATTATGTATACAACATTCTGCCTTCATTTATGCCTGCAAACCAGAAGGAGACACCAGATCTCATTATAGATGACTGTGAGCTACCACATGGTTGTTGGCAATCGAACTCTGGAAGAGTAACCAGTGCCCTTAATCTCTGAGCTATCTCTCTAGCCCCATAAGACACACATTTTTTAATATCTATAGTTATAACTAGTTTTTTTTTGTTGTTGTTGTTTTTTGAGAAAGTGTTTCTCCATAGCTTTGGAGCCTGTCCTGGAACTAGCTCTTGTAGACCAGGCTGGCCTTGAACTCATAAAGATCTGCCTGCCTCCCAAGTGCTGGGATTAAAGGCCTGCATCACCAATGCCAGGCAGTTATAACTAGTTTAAATAAATATCCAATTATAGATACATGCATTTTTATTTAAATTTTTTCATTGAACCTTTGTCTTTTGGAGACAGCAGTTCATACTCTGAAGAAAGCCTTACCATTTGGCTGCATTGTGGCTCTGATGGTTTGTTTCTCTCACTAAGCCACACATTGTAGAGCTAAATTCTTGTCCCATTTCAGATTTTCTCTCTAGATGAATTTTTAGAACTATAATTGTTGGATCAAAGAGTAGGAATATATATATATATAAAATACACACATATATAACTTACATAATATATTCATTGCATATACACATTATATATGTACTTTATATACAACACACACATATAACATGTACATAATATAGTCATTGCATATATACATTATATATGTACTTTAGTTCAGTTTTAGAGATGTGCACTTCCTTAAGGATCAGGAGAGCCTTGGTGTCTATGTCTTTGAACTTCCAGGGACACTGGTCATGGCCCTTCACCCTCTCGATGTCTCGGTTTATTTGATGGTGAGCAAAGTTAAACATGGTTTCTGTTTACTGGCAGCAGGATAGGCAGCTGTGCAGACAGATGACAGATATTGTGGGAGGAAGGCAGGGCCTAGTGGACCCTGACGTAAAGGCTTTGTCTGTCTCCAGCTGCATTTGATGCCAGGCATGTGGGTTGGGGACAGCAGGAGAGAGAGGATGTGCTGGAAACAAACCAGTCTGCTTTACTGGTTGACTCAGGACCAGCCCCCCAGCAGGTGTGTGTTTAACTCTGAAGTTAGAAAAGAGAGAGATATGAGCTATTTTCTTAAATTAAATTGGCAAAGCTAAAAGTAATATAAAGAAGGAAGGAGCAATGATATATTAGCACTGTTGGGAAGTTACAATTGTTTCCATAGACTGGTACCATAATATTTAAAACATATTTTTACATGTGTGTTTGTATATATGTATGTATGGACGCTTGTATGCCACATCATGCAGAGGTCAGAGGGCAAGTTGTGGGAGTTGGCTCTTTCTAGTATATGGGTCTGGAAATCAGGTCTTCAGGCTTGGTGGCAATTGCTTTCATGTACCGAGCCATCTCATTGTCCCCAGATACTTTCTGTTTTTCCTCTCTCTCACTTTCTCTCTCCTCCCTTTCTTTCCTTTTGAAACAGGGTCTCTCTCCATAACCTTGGCTGTCTTGGAACTCACTCTGTAGCCCAGGCTGGTCCCAAATTCACAGAGATCTGCTTGCCTCTGCCTCTCGTACTAGGATTAAAGGTGTGTACCACAACTTGGCCTCCAGGATGCTTTCTTCTTTTTAATTTTTATTTTTTATGTACATTGATGTTTTGGCTGCATGTATGCCTGTGTGAGGTTTTCAGGTTCCCTGGAACTATAGATACACACAGTTGTGAGCTGCTATGTGGCTGCTGGGAATTGAACCTGGGTCCTTTAGAAGAGCAGCCAGTGCTCTTAACAGCTGAGCCATCTCTCCAGCTCCTGCCACCCCCAGGATGCTTTCTAATGTGATATAAATTAAAAACAAAAACAAAAAAACAGAACAGCAACAACAATAAAACCCCAACCATCTTTGCCAGACAGGTATAATTTTATCCATTTGTATTATTTAAAATTCCCAGGATATAGACATAAATCTAGGTAAAATGTATTTTGACGGAGTGAAAAGAATAAAAGGCCCTTTGCTTTCTATTCTGTACTGATAGAAATCTTATTCAAGGAGGGCTTGGGGGTGTTTATAAACTGTTAATTTAAAAATGTTTACTAGGTGGGGGGAGGAGAGTTGGCTTAGTGGTTAAGAGCCCTGGCTGCCCTGGTAGAGGTGAGAGAGTGGCTCGCCATCTGTAACTCCACTTTCTGAGAATTTGGTACCTTCTTCTGATTTCCATGTGCACCAGGCACACACATTGTGCACAGACACATACAGGCAAAACATTCATACATGTAAGATAAACAAATGCATCTTAAAAAAATGTTTACTGGCTGGGCATCGTGGTACATGCTTTTAATCCCAGCACTCAGGAGGCAGAGGCAGGCAGATCTCTTTGAGTCTGAAACTAGCCTGGTCTACATAATGAATTCCAGGCCAGCCAGGGCTAAATAGTGTGACCTTGTTGCACACACGCACACACACACACACACACACACACAGTTTACTGTTACACTTTTGGTCCCAACTCCCTATTTAGGCAAGGCTGACCCAAACAGCTGGTCCCCCACTCTCTGCCTCCTCAGAACGCTGGCTCTCTGAGTGTAGGTGTGGCTCTCAGACACTTGAAGACCTTTGATTCTCTTATAATGTACATTTGTGCACATGTGTGTATTAAGGCCATAGGTTGATGTTGGTGTCTTCCACCTTATTTTATTTTATTTTTTTCGAGACAGGGTTTCTCAATAACTACGGAGCCTTTCCTGCTTTCCTGGAACTCACGCTGTAGACCAGGCTTGGCCTCGAACTCACAGAGATCTGCCTGACTCTGCCTCCCTAGTGCTGGGATTATAGGCATGTGCCAAATTCAGCTCACTAGCTAGCTACTGAGCCCCAGATTCTCCCATCAGCACCCCTCCACTGGGATTTCAGGGGTGGGTCTGCAGGCTTGATTTTTACATGGGTGTTAAGCATTGAACTCAAGTCTACCTCCTGGTTTTGTATGACATAGCCAGCGGTTCTCAACCTGTGGGTCACGACCTCTTGGATCACATATCAGATATTTATATTATATACATTTACAGTAGCAAAATTACAGTTATGAAGTAGCAGTGAAAATAATGTTGTGGTTGGGGTCACCACAACGGTGAGGAGGTGTCCTAAAGGGTCGCAGCGTTAGGAAAGGTTGAGGACCAATTTCCTCAGTCTATCCTTGTTATTTGAAATATTGATTTTTGTTTTAGGTTGAGCAAATCTTGGCAGAATTTAAGGTCAGAGCTCTGGAATGCCACCCTGACAAGCATCCAGAAAACTCCAAAGCTGGTAAGAATTTACTAATGGTTGTTTCTTAAGAGGATGAGAGGAAGGTCTAGGAAAGAGATATCTTGATTGGAGGAGCCATTATGGGGTGAATGAGAAACCTGGCACTAGGGAAATTCCCAGGATTCCATAAGGATGACCCTAGTTAAGACCCTAAGCCATAGTGGAGAGGGTGCCTTAGCTGGCCTTCCCCTGTAATCAGATTGAGGGCTACCTTAATTGACATCATAGAACACTCATCCATAAAGTGATGGAAGCAGATCCAAAGACCCACAGCTAACCACTGGGCCAAGCTCCTGGAGTACAATCGAAGAGAGGGAGGAGCGATAATATGAACAAAGGGGTCAAGACCATGATGGGAAAACCTACAGAGTCTGCTGACCCGAGCTAGTGGGAGCTCACTGACTCTGAACTGACAACTAGGGAACCTGCATAGGACTGAACTAGGTCCTCTGAAGGCAGGTGACAGTGTGTGGCTTGGGCAGTATGTGGGGCCACTGACAGTGGGACCAGGATCTAACCCCCGTGCATGATCTGACTTTGTGGAGCCCATTCCCTACGGAGAGATACCTTGCTCAGCATAGGCACAGAGAGGGCCTTGGTCCTACCTCAGTGAAAAGATGGGACAGACTCAGTCGACTTCCCAGGGGAGGCCTTACCCTCTCTGAGGAGTGGATGGGGGCTGGGGTGGAGGAAATATGGGGAGAGTGAGAGGACAAGAGGGAGGGGAATGGGATTGATTTGTAAAAATAACTAAATTAATTAATAAAAAAAAGAAGAGGAAAAACATATGGGTATGTTGTGTGACAGAATGTTTCCTGGGAGATGCTGTACACACATCTCCTCACCCTAGATAGGGAGCCACCGAATGTGCACCACTATAGGTACCCATACCACCCAAGTCCAGCTTGGTGAACCATGAGTTTTATTGGGGTTACTTACAAGAATATGGGTGAGGGGTTAGTCACAGGAGCAAAAATGAATCAAAGACAGCTGTATCATCAAAGCCCACCCCAGCATGGATAACAGTTCACAGAAGCTGGGAACATGAAGCACACTGCACAGCCTGCAGCCAGCTCAACAGGTTGGAGAGTGTCCCTTCCAAGTGATTTAGTTGGACTAAACCTCTTCCAGGCAGTTTGGCTTCTTCCAGGTCTGCTCTCAACAGTTTTCCTTGCATCTTTGGTTGACTGAGAGTGGTCTTTGCAGTTCGTTATTTTTTTGAGGGTGGGGGAAAGTTTAAAAATTTATTGCTTGGGGCTGGAGAGATGGCTCAGCGGTTAAGAGCATTGCCTGCTCTTCCAAAGGTCCTGAGTTCAATTCCCAGCAACCTCATGGTGGCTCACAACCATCTGTAATGAGGTCTGGCGTCCTCTTCTGGTCTTCAGGCATATACACAGACAAAATATTGTATACATAATAAAAAAATTTATTGCTTACTCTGGCAGGGAGGGGCTTACTGAATCTGGTCAGTTTCAGGGACTTCCTGAAGCCATTTTGCATCATTTCTGTTCTCGCTTAAGGAGATTCCCTGCAGGGTAAAATGTTTCAATGTTGGAGGAAATTGTTACGGAACAGGGCCTTAAAACTGTATAGCACCTGCATTTTTAAAAAATTTACTGTTCCAGATTACTCTTTACATTAAAAATGATGAGGATGGTAATGATGTGTGTGTGGGCATGTGTGCCATGGCATGAGTGGGGTGGGCAGAGGGCAGTTTTGGAGTCAGGGCTCGCTCTCCTTCCACCTTTGTATAGGTTCTAGGGATCAAACTCAGATTCCCAGCCTTGCGTGCTGAGTGCTTCTACCCACTTAGCCATCTTTCTGAGCTAAACTTATTTTTGTTCAACTAGGTATTTTTTTTCTTTGACAGTGTCTTACTATGTGGCCTTGGCTGCATGGAACACACTATGCGTGACAGAGCTTCTCTGTGTAGCCCTAGCTGTCTTGGAACTCCCTCTGTAGACCAGGCTGCCCTCAAACTCACAGAGATCCGCCTACCTCTGCTTCCTGAGTGCTGGGTTTAAAGGTGTGCACCACCACTGCCCGGCTAATATTTTTATTTCTTAAATTAACGAGTCAATTTGACATGGTTTCTTTGTATAGCCTTGTCTGTATCCTGGAATTAGCTCTGTAGACCAGGCTGGCCTTAAACTCACAGAGATTCCCCTGCCTCTGCCTCCTGAGTGCTGGAATTAAAGGCGCATGGCACACTGCTGCTTGGCTTATTTTTTAATGTATTGCCATCATGTTCACATTTTAAATATATGTCTATACCTTTAAAAAAAAACACAAAGTAACCAGGTGGGTGTAGTGGTTCATGGCTATATTTCAAGTGCTTGGGAAGACAGGAAGATAGATCACTCCGAGCTTGAAGCCAGCCTGGTCTACTGTGTGAGACCTTGTCTCTAAAACACAAAACAGACAATACGGACTTAGCTGGGCTCAGACTCACAGAGATCTGCCTGCCTCTGCCTCCCAACTGTTGGAATTAAAGCCGTGTGCCATCACGGCTTTAATTTTTTCTTTTGGGTATCATATAAATGGAACCCAAAGCACATATTGCTTTTTATTACGTCGGTGCCATTCATCCTTAGGTGATGGCTAGCGTCCATGGCCAACTTGACAGGATCTGATCAAGGCCCCAGGCAGATCATTTAGACTAAGTAGCCACTGGACATGCCTGGGAGGGGTTGATGAGGTGAGAAGATTTAGGCTGAAGGAGGGTGGCACTGTCCCTGCCTGGGCTGGGGTTCTGGACTTCATAGAAAGGAGGGGGCTCAGCAGGGGCGTTCATCCCTCTGATTTCTGACTGTGCATTGTGTGACCAGCTGCCTCAAGTTCTTGGCCCAGGACTCTTGCCATGATGGACTCTGCCCTCGAATTGTGAGCCCAAATAAGTTCTTTCCTCCTGGAGCTGGTATTTTTAGGTATTGCCAGAGTATTTTTTTTTTATCAAAACAGCAGGAATGGAAACTGAGACACCCTTACCACATGCAAAGCAACTGTTCACCCTTGGTCTTTGTTAGCCGTCTTACAGATGGGCTTTTTCCTGCTGTACACTTTTTTCCATTGTCTATATCTTTTATAGTCCCATTTAAGAGCTTCATTTTTGATGCTGTGATTAAATACTCCGGCAAAAAGCAAGTTAGAGGAGAAAGGGTTTAGTTTAGCTTATAATTCCAGGTTACAGTTTATGGTTTTGGGGAGGTCAAGGCAGGAACTTGACACCATTAGTCTTATCAAGAACAGAGGAACAGAGTGATACAAGACAATGGACCTTTTTTTTTTTTTAAAGGTTTATTTATTATGTATGCAATGT
>LOEQ01000099.1:544869-558587 GCA_001685075.1 Bramus lutescens | reverse complement strand
CCAAAACCACAGGCTCAGAACTCTTCCATCCTTCGTGTTCCCCTGGATGGCTTTGTAGACAGCAAAGAGTCATCTGTTAGCCTCAGGAATCAGTCACCCAGCTCATTTGTCACAAAATATTGATTTTTCCATTGAAGAAACCACGGTGAGGATGAGAATGTTGTAGTGATATTTTATTTGTATTTTAATAAATAAAGCTTGCTTGAAGATCAGAATGCAAAACTAAGTCCCTAGAGTCCAGGAAGTGATGGCATACACCTTTACTCCCAGGATTAGGGAGACAAAGGCAGGTGGATCTCTGTTAGTGCAAGGCTACCCTAGGCTGCACAAGGTTGATCCAGAAACAGATCCAGGTGGTGGTGGCTCACACCTTTAATCCCAGTGTTTGGTAGTCACACACCTTTAATCCCAGCACTAGGGAGATGGAGACAGGAGCGATGTGGCTGGGCAGAGAGAGGAATATAAAGAGGAAGAGACAGAAACTCACTGGAGTCTTTAGTCCAAGGATTTGTGGAGACAGGATCTCACCCTTTGGTCTGAAGATTTGGTTGTGGTATAAAAGGTCTCTATAGTAGTTGGCTGCTTTGCTTTTCAGATATTCTTCTTGAACCCCACTATCTGTCTCTGGGTTTTTATTATTTGTGCTACAGAATGTAGTTCAGTTGGTACAATGCTTGCCCGGTGTTCACAAAGCCCTAGGTTTGATCCCCAGCACATATAAACTTGGCATAGTGGTACATGTGCACCTGTAATCCCAGCACTTGGGAGGGGGAACTGGGAGGATCAGAAATCCAATGTCATCCTTGTAGCCATAGTGATTATCAGCCTTGGCTTCACTAGACAGTCCTAAAGTAAAGAAGTATGTCAATTAACAATGAGGCTGAGCTTCTGAAGAATATATATGTCCTCTGTGTTGGCGGATACCCTCTGTGGGTTGGCATTGCTCTATGCTCATATTCATTTCAGCTTTGAATTGTGGCAGGCCAGTGTTCCTGTTTCTTAAGTAAACACACAGTCTCTGCATAGCTGGTGAGAGAAGTGGAGTTTGAGCTGTCCTGTGTCCTATTGACTACCCTATACTTGTCTCTGAAGAGAAAAACTCTTGCACGAAACCATGGAGATATCCACTGTGCCAATGTCAAGTTGAATCACATGTGAAAATGGCCAGTCACCAACAATGCTGTATGGCTTAACCTAATATGGCAATGGTTGGGATATGGAGAGAGATGTCCCCAGACAGGAATTTGCTACAGAGGTTTTGTGGAGGAAAGAGGGACAGAGCAAGACTTGAAGGATCTGCGTTCTCTTGATGGACGAGGACACAGGAGATGAGCAAGCTGCGATGTGGGGACGGTGAAGAGAGCAGCCAGACGGTCCAGGTGTTCTTTAGGCTACCTGCGTGGCTGGCAGGGCTCTGTGGTGGTCATCTGTTTGGTCGTTAATTGTTCTGATGCCTAGTGTGCCCTTTCTGTAGGCGACAGGTGAACAGATTGCCATCAAGCAGTGCCGACAGGAGCTCAGCCCGAAGAACAGAGATCGCTGGTGCCTAGAGATCCAGATCATGAGAAGGTGAGGACCTGCGCCCATTTCTAGGGAAGCCACTTCCACAATCCTGTGATGCCAGAATGAAAACCACAGCATGCTCTCCCTATTGTACTAGAAAAGAACCCTGAGTCTCTTCCATCAGGACACTGCCCAGGCTATCCAGAGATACGACTGTCCTCAAGGCTTCTAAAGGAGTAGCACTTAAACACTATGTTGAGTTTGTGGTCAGGCCTGTTACATTAAATTTAAGATAGCCATTACAGCTAAGCATGGTGGTATGCTCCTATAGGCCCAGCAACTTGGGAGACTGGAGATAGGAGGAATAGTTGAGCCCAGGAATTTGAGACCAGCATAGGCAACATGAGACCTTGTCAAAAATTATATAAGTCAATCGTGATAAGTTTTTATTTTTCAGCAAAAATATCCTTGTCTTCCCTATGCTTCTAATTCCAGAGTGGCATGTGACCCTCTGCTGCTGTTTGCCCTCTGTGGATACACACACAGTGTGGGGATAGGATCTTTCTGTCTTGGGTGGATGCTCTCCTCCCAGCTGCTGTGATCTGTAGGTGAGCTCTGTAGGTTAGCTTGAAGCAACCAAGAAGATGCTCCCTCCGCTCACTTCTTTCGTTTCTTTTAATGACCTAATTTTTACATGTATGAGTCTTGCCTGCATTTGGGTACCACGTGCGTGCTTGGTGGTAAGGAGGCCAGAAGTGGAGTTGGACCGTCTGGGACTTCCAACCGACTTCCAAGACGGTTGATGGTTGTCCTCCAACATGCGGGTGCTGGGAATCAAGCCCAGGTCCTCTGGAAGAGCCCAGTCTCAACTGCTGAGTCGTATCTCCAGTCCTCTGCTCCTTTCTTAAAAAGCGGAGAGAGAGCAGTTGCCTCCCTCACTCAATGTCCACATGCATGCTCGTATCACCCATCCCCTTAAATGACGTAAGGTCCCTGTCGTCACCTGTTAGAAGCAGCCTTGCAGCACAAGGAAAACTTGAATCGGACATTTTAAGAACAATGAAATGATACATGATATGCTTGCAGGGTATTTGAGTTTCCAGGGCTGCGGAAGGCTGAGTTAACATGTTAACTTAGTAGACTACTCCTGTTTAGTTCCCAAGGGGCTTGGTTATTCTGTGCCTTTGTTGGAAGCTGAGAGCAGCTGAGATATGGAACAAGGGGGATGGATCTGAGCTGAAGCTCGAATGTTTATTGGTTTCCCCTCTTTCTAGGCTGAACCATCCCAATGTGGTGGCTGCGCGGGATGTCCCTGAGGGGATGCAGAACTTGGCACCCAATGATTTGCCTCTGTTGGCCATGGAGTACTGCCAAGGAGGAGATCTCCGAAGAGTGAGTCTTCAGGGTTGTGAGATTTAGGTCCATGTAGACTGGGACGCTAGGAGGGGACAAATGGAGAGACCATTTGCCATCATCCAGCAAGCTCAAGCAGTCAGTGGACTAACCTCCCCTATGCAAAGTCCCTCTTCTATGCCTTCTTTGGGGTGGTTTCCATAAGTGTAAATCAGCAGGCTTAGTCAAAAGTGCCTGCAAGAAAGCTGAAGATGGGCTGTGTCACATGATCACTAATGTGACAAGGAAAACTTACCATCAGACCTGGACCAGGGAAGCAAGAGGGAAGTCACAACACAGACTCTTCCCCCTTTGGTATGTTAGGGCCACTGCAAGTTTTTGGGGTCACTGTCACTGCTGTCCAATGGGGAGACTTTCTTCACAGACGTGACAGGAGGAGGGTGGGAGGGAGTCTCAGCTTGGTCATCGGAGATCAGGGCCGCAGTTCCAGGTCCTCCCGACTCACCTGTGGGGTTTCCACTTTCCTGCTCGCTGTCCTGCCTTCTCCACTCCAAAGCCACACTGGACAGAGGGCAGTGGCAGTTCTCCCGCGTCACAGGCACAGTTCTGTGTGCCACCCAGATACTATGCTTTTATAGGGTGCCTGGTTTATGGTTTCAGCATATTGGTGCCTACATAGAATTCCTGCACTGCAGGTAGATGCCATGGTCCAGAGACGTTACTTAGATAAATCACCAGCTGCAAACCATGGCGGTGGTGGAACTCCCTGTCTGTGAACCTGGGTCATGTCATTTAGTGTGGGAAAAAATAAAAGCTCCAAGTGAGTTGTTTTCAAATCTACTCCGACTGTAACTCCATTCAGCTCCTTACTATAAAGACTCACAGCATGGGACCCAGGCCCTCTTTCAGGGCTCCTTTTACATAGCAGTTCCCCTGACATATGTCATGTGCTGTGGCCTTTGTTCTGCGGGGCCTTTCCCCTTCATAAAAGAAAAGTTTCCACGAGCCGAGTCTCCCGCTAGGGCTGGGAAGTCCTGATAGAGCTGTAGCTAGGGAACAGGATATGACCTGTTCCCGTACATAGGGTGACAACACTGTGATTCTCCTGTTTTCTGACGTTGGGTGGGAAGACAGCTATGCTGTTATAAGCTGTCAGAATCAAGTGGCAAGTTGGTCAGGCCGGAGTGAGAAGTGGGTGGGCGTGACCAGGTGACTGGGTGCTCAGAAGCGCAGCGGAGACCCCGTAAACTGAGGGAAAGGGGATGGAGATCTCAGGATGCCTCTTGGCCTGGGCTTCAGGGTGATCTAGGGAGAGGCAGAATGTGGTTGCTTAAGAGGATGTCTGTCCTTGCTGTCACTTGAAATGGCACTGGGGGAGGGTCCTGCTGCCCAGAGCTTTTATGATCTTGTTCTCTTCATTTCCTAAATAAGGTAGCCTGTCTTTTCCTTCTCTTTAAAAGTTCAAAAAAAGAGTGGGCAAAATCTATATTATCTCTTAGAGCAGTGGTTCTCAACCTTCCTAGTGCTGCGGCCTTATAACACAGTTCCTCCTGCTGTGGTGACCCCCACCACAAAATTATTTGTGCTCCTATTTCATAACTCTAATTTTGCTGCTGTTGTGAATTGTAATATACATATCTGTGTTTCCTGATGGTCTTAGTCGTGACCCACAGGTTGAGAACTACTGTCCTAGAGAGC
The DNA here is from genome assembly GCA_001685075.1 of Bramus lutescens. Lineage (NCBI taxonomy): Eukaryota > Metazoa > Chordata > Mammalia > Rodentia > Cricetidae > Bramus > Bramus lutescens. The sequence goes on along the minus strand of LOEQ01000099.1, from coordinate 554,033 downwards.
TAAGCTTGAATAGCAGATAGCAAATTTCAGATTCAGAGCTAATTTCAAGTCTTAAATCTACCATGCTTTTTGTACCTGTAGTCCAGCTAGGGGGGAGTTTAAGACAGGAGTCTCGCTGGACAGTGGTTTAGCACGCCTTTAATCCCAGCACTGGGGAAGCAGAGGCAGGCAGGCAAATTTCTGTGGGTTCGAGGCCAGACTGGTCTACAGAGTGAGTTTCAGGATAGACTCCAAGGCTACACAGAGAAACCCTGTAGCGAAGACAGAATTCTTTTTTCAAGAATTTGAGATCAACTTACAAAGTATGGTGAGACTCTGTCCAAAAAAAAAAAAATGCACAGCCTCAAAAACAAAAACCTAAACCATGAAAAGAGTGAATTGTATGGCACATAGGTAACCAGTTGGGGATGGTCATGAATCTGAATGTTGACAACCACAAGCTGACTCATAGCAAAGGTGGAGCCCCTTGGAAAACTTAGAGCCATTCAAAGCCCAGCTCCAGCTGATATTAGACTCCCCAGTCTCAGTTTCTTTACCTCTGGTATGGAGATTTCAGCTGCTCTTCCTGTAGAGGGAGCCCTGGGACTCAGGGCAGTGATGCTGGGTGGACCAGGGAGAGGGAGCCATGGAACTCAGGGTAGTGATGCTGGGTGGAGCAGGGAGAGTCTGCTGAATTCACCATGCAGTACTAAGTGCATTGCCAGATGTGTAGCAAGTGCACATTTCCCCACATTAGATTGTCCTAGGAAGACCCTGTTAGCAGAGTAGCCAGAGATGGCTTTGGTGAGTCACTTTCTGCAGGAATCTTGAGAGCAAACTCAGTTGCTGTTGACCTTAGACCTTGGCCACTCTCTTCAGACTTGCAGCAGTAGTGAAGTTGATTCAAATTCTTCCTTCTGGGGCCAGGGAGGTGAATACATGAATAACTGCAGGCTGCTGCCCTGCTTTGACCCTGGAGCAAGTCCTACTGCCCCAGCTGCCTCCAGCCAGCTCCCCTGAACCCTGGTATAGTACCAGCACTCAGCTGTCTGACTGACAGAAGACGCTGGTGGGCTTTTCAGGGGTCTCTGACCACCCAGACTGACCTGCCTTTCATCTTCTCCCGTAGTACTTGAACCAGTTCGAAAACTGCTGTGGCCTGCGGGAAGGAGCCATCCTTACCCTGCTGAGTGACATTGGTAAGTCCTGCCCTAGAAACAAAGCCAGGCCCTGCAGGGTAGACTTGAGTCCAGTCAGGAACCGAGGTAATCACCTCTGTAGAGGGTGTGGTGAGATGTGGAGAGAACCTCAGGGAGTGAGTGAGGAGTTCAGCCAGGGTTCAGATGGAGTTCTTTCCTCCTTAAGTCATGGTGTGAATGACTGTGTGTTCCCAGGAAGAAGTTTCCCTTCCCACCAGGAAGAGGTTTCCCTTCCCACCAAAGGGCTCCACTCCCTACTTTCCTGGAATGGTGGGTGAGCTAGGTTGTCTACTGAACAGTGCTGTCCTCTGGTAGTGAGGTTTTCTACTCACACAGCAGCAGGTGTTGGCCAACCATGGGCATAGAAAATCCCGCTTTTTAATACACTGGTCCTGTGGGTGTCCTTAGATGCCGTAGCTTGTGGCAGTCTGAGAAAACTGGTATCAGGGAGGAGAGTCACTTGGGCCTGTGGACACCTGTATGTGATGTCTCCTAGAAGTGGGGCTCTGACCATCATCTCTTCCTCCTGCCTACAGAAGTGGGGCTCTCATGGTCAGCTCTGCCTCTCACCTAGAGAAGCAGATGTAAGAAGTGCCACAGAGCTTGCTCAGAGCTTTAAAGATGATGGTGGTGGTGGCGATGGCGATGATGATGATGATGATGATGATGATGATGATGATGGTGATGCCTTTGTCCAAGCCTGGTACAAACTGATAGTTTGGGTTTTAGAGTTATCTAGAGTTCATCCTTGAATATGTGTCCCGTTTTTGTAGAATAGCCTATTTTCAGCCATGATGAACTTGGATGACTTGTTCACTCCAAGTTTGTTTTTCCAGTTGTACAGAAAGTTTGATGTGCAGTCACGTGTCCTTTCCTTGAGTTCTCCAGCCATTAGCATTTACCCCACTTATGCAGCTGTATTCTCTAACTTCGCAGTCCAGGGTCCTCTCATCTTTCAGGAACGTTGCCAGTGTGGGTCTGCTGCCTCTTATTCTGCTTCTTTGGGTAGAGGGGAGGCCAAGGGGTGGTGGAGGGGTGGGGAGTGCAGTTGAGCATCCATGTGTTTAAGGCTGAGATCCAGGCAGTTTGATATGTATAGCATCCACCTTCCTGAGCATCCTCCCGTTTCCTTTGCAATGGAGCCTATGGAGGGCTAGGTGACATTAGTATAGTCGTACTTCATGGGTAAGCCACAGCCACCTCTTGGCCTCGGATTTTCCTGTGTGTCTGCGGGAGGGGCCCTGTCTGTATACCTGTGGGGTCTACTCCAGAGATCTAGACTTCCACATGTTCTCCGGACACCGTACTTCCTATCCCACCCACCCGTGTTTTGCTTAGATGTTCACCTGATTCTGTCTCTTAAAACCAGCAACCAAATTACTGATTTGCTCCTGTTGGATTGGGTTGAAGGCAGGCTGGTAGGTAGGGGGTGGGGAGGAGGGAGGGGGGCAGGAGGTTCTTTTGTTCTCCCTGAGCGACATTTGCTTCCTTTGGTCACCGCTTTTTCTTTGATGTCATTCTTTCAAATATTTTTCTCCTACTCATTAGATTATTTATGCATCTGTTATATAGGTAGTAAAAGCCTCTACATGGAGACTGGTGGCTCATGCCTGTAGTCTTGGTTTTCGGAAGATAGAGGCAAGAATATTGCTGCAAATTTGAGGATAGCCTGGGCTACAACAGAAACCCTGTCTCAAAGGAACAAAAATAAAAAGCTCTTTAAATGACTGGTCCATGTACGCTAACTGGATTACTGTTTCGTATGCCCTTTTACTTCCTTGGGTGTGGTAACTTTAGTATTATCTACTCTAGTGCCTCCTTGGTGCGTGTGGAATAGCGGGCTCGAACATGCAAGCGTCCTACCATGAGCTCTACCCAAGTCTTGAACCAAGCTGCATAAAACCAGAGCCTTTGGTCACTGCTTTGTCTTCAGCGTCTAGAGAAGTAGTAGCTGGTATATGGCGCCTTGTCTGTGGATATCTATAAGATCAAATGTTCTGAAAGGAATTAAAATACATAATGACTCATTCTTTAAATAAGAGAATCTGGAATCCCTGTATTAATACCTGGCTTATAAACCAGCCCTTCCACTCAGTAGCCAAGTGGCCTGAAGCGTGTTACTCATTCTCAGAGCGTTGACTCATTAGCTGTAAGTGAGAGCATTGCTCACCTCGTTAGAATCCTTGAACATAAAATGAAATGCTTTATATAAGCTCTTGGCACAGCGCTATTCCTAGAATGCTGTACAGTAAACCAGTATGGTCCCCTTCCCTTTCCTTCCCTGCAGACCCTAAAACCCTCAGTCCCTACTATGGATTATTAATGAGGTTGGAGCCAGCAAATCCCATAGGTGGGAGTCTCGTGAGATGCCCTTCCTGGAAATCTTGATCTTCCCCAGACCCATTTCTAACCTAGCAATTGCTGGGATGCATTCCTATCCTTTGACTCTGGTTGAAGTTGCTGATAGATTTATGTTTTATTTGCATACCCTACCTCATTTCTGATTTGTGTATGAAACCATCAAATTTAGTCTCACGACTAAGTCAGCTCAAAAGCTTTTTGTAGAGTGACACAGCTAACATAACCATTTTGTCTTCTGAAACAACTCCTGAGCATATTTCGTCCCAAGTGCAACATTCTCTTTGCTGGAGTCACCGCTGTTCCCTGCCTGGTTGATTCCAGTTAATTAGCCAAGCCATTCTCCTGGTCACAGAGTCCACATTCATTGCCTTCTCATTTGGGTTAAATCTATTTGCCCCTCCTATCTGGGTCCTGATTTCTTAGGGACCCCGCACAGAGCATCGGATTCTTCCAGTGAGTTTTCAGTTGCCAAATGCAGCTCCAGCAGCTCTAAGGAGAGTACACATGAGAAAACAGGTAGATACCTGGCAGCCCACCATTGCCTTATCCTGGCAAGCCATCCTGAGATAGACAGAGGCAGTGGTAACAAACAGTATGAACCTCCCCATAACATGACCCTAAAACAGCCCACGGGAGTCACAGTTACACTAAGTACTCCTTTAGAAAACATGAGAGTGTTGCTTCCTGCCAGCAAAGCAGCGAAGTCCCAAGCAGTCAGGTCAGAGGGGCAGGTGGCAGCCCCCTTTGACGCACCATGAAGTCTTGGTCAGTGACCCAGACTATCACTGAACTTACGGTCCTCTTGCCTTGGCTTCCTGAACATTAGAATTGCACATGCCCAGACCACACCTCATCTTCCATGTTGTCTTCTCCTTGCTTCTTTTCATTCTTGCCTCCCTCCCCTTCGCCTTCCTCACTGGACCAGCCGCGCTCTGCTTTACCGCATTGCTGGATGTCTGTCTGGTGTCTTGTGGCATCTCTACCAATTGTACCTTCCCTGAGTCTGTGCTCTAGCCTGAGCTCTGGACCGATGTCTGCAGAATATTTCTCCCAAAGTCGCTCCCAAATTGAACCCTAAACTTCTTTTGACTCAATCCCTTTGTGATACCTTCTTTTTCACTGGACCTGCCTTTCTGCATATCCAGACGTGAGTGCCAAGTTTAAATCTCATCTTTTGGGTCAGCGGTTATGAGTATTTGCTACCCTTATGAGGGATCCAAATTGGTTCCTAGTCCCCATATGGTGGCTCACAATCCAAGGGATCTAAGAACCTCTTCTGGCCTCCATGGGCACCAGACATGTACATAGTACTCATGCATGCAGACACAGCATTCATACACATGAAATAAAAAGAAATGAATCTTTAAATCTCACCCTTGAAAATCTTCCCTTTATTCTTTTTTAACTCTGCCTGGCTGGCAGGACTAAAGTACAGAAAAACACTCTCCAGATTGAGCTGGGCATGTGGCTCAGCTGGTAGAATGCTTGCCTCGCATGTGTGATGCCCAGTGACTCATAAACTGGACATGGTAGCTTGTGTCCCAGTTCTGGGGGTGAGGGGAGGGGAGTAGGAGCAGCAGGACCTGGAATTTAAACTTATCTTCAACTGCATAGTAAACTTGATGCCAGCCAGCCACCTTTGTTTCCAAGTGAGGTTGCTAGCCTACTTAGCCTTTTCCCCCATTTCCCCGCTCACTGTGTGTGTGTGTGTGTGTGTGTGTGTGCCGCTCACTGTATCCTTCCTTCCCCTGTACCCCATCCGGGACCCTCAGCCTTCCCATCTGTTAGCCTCGGACTTTGCCCGGCACTCTTGATTTCCCTAACGGCATTCTCCTGCTCTTTATGGTCGCTGAGCAAGTGAGAGAGTGGTTCTGCACTTTTGTCCTAACATCTGGTCCTGCTGCTTTCTGCCCCACTTGTTAGTCACAGAACCTATTTTAGCCCAGAGACCTTAAGCCAGACTAAGTCTGTTTTGCCTGGAAAGTCCAGCAGCAAACTGGGCAGCTCATGGTAGGCTTGGCACTTTAATTAAGAGCACAGACGTCCTCTTACTTTATTACTCAGTGGCAACTTGGACCACCCACTGGTTGGCCTCCCTCCATCTCTCCTTCTCTCTTCTTCCTTCTGCCTCACCCCCAAACAGTCTACCACTAAGATACACCCCGCCACTACCTGTTGCTTTTCGCTGTCTCTTTTTCTTCTGATCTCTACCCTCCTCGAGTCTTCTTGTCCATTGTCTTCCCAGGGGAACATATCTCAAACAAGTGTCCTGAAAAGAGCTTACCAGACTCTTAAGACTTGTATGAAAATCGGTATTTCATGGGCACGCCCCTTCCAAACCTCTTTCCTGCCTGGAAGCCTGGCTGTTTTCATCTGTTTTCTAAGTTTATCATATGAAGAATATGATTTAGAATTGGGGTCATATTCTTACTGTAAGCCCAGGGAGATCCTGGGCGTAGATGTGGGTACCACCCTGACAAGAATCACAGTGATGCTCTTTGCCTGCTTCGGGTACTACACCTGGATCTCTCTGCAGAATCCATATGACAACAGGCCAAGAAGTAGCCCAAGACTACACCAATGAGGCGTAGTCCAGAGAACTGTTTGCTTCAATGCTGGGGATGAAACCCAGGAACTTACACATGCTAAGTCCTACAGTGTAGTCTAAAAATGAGTATTTGTTACAGCTCGTTTCTCTAATTGAAACATGAGAGATTATACTTTGGTGTGTTGCTGTCTTCAGTTTTGGGGGTATATTCTATCACTACATCCTAGGGTTTAGTCACACCATTATTTTTCTTAGTTTCAATATTGCATATTTCATCCAGTTTAAGCCAGTTTAGGTTCTCTGAGATTGAGATAATTTTAATCATCTTCCTGACACTGTTCCTCAGAGGCTGTTTGTCAGACTGCCTACAGCTCATTGAGTACCTTTTTTTTTTTTAAGAAGCCATTTAGAAACCCTTGCCTGTCAGAATGCTGGCTGTTTTACCACCTAGGGTCTACTTAATCCAAGAAAGCACCTATGATTCTACCTGCCTGATTTCTTAGTTATAAACTTCAAGTCAGGAAAAATACTTGAGAATACATAACTACACTACAATGAAACTTTAAGTTTGTTAACATCCTTGCTTAAGTGTCAAGATCGGCGGCTGTTAATACACAGTAAGAGATCTGATCACAACCTGCTGTTTCTCCTCCCCACAAACCTGGTGACAGCCTTGGTCAGAGCAACCTAAAGGTGCTTGGTGTTCTCTGCCATCATGCGCACTTCCTCCTTGAGGGGGCTCTTGAGGCTCATGCCAGCTCATGTACATGTTATTTGCTCGAAGATGCTAAACTTCCAACTGCAGGACCCACGTTTTAGTTGAGTTATATGTACTCGCTCAAAGCTAGTGAGACTATGTATGTATGTATTGCTTCGATAAAACACCATGACCAGCCAGGTGGTGGTGGTGCACACTTTTAATCCCAGCACTCAGGAGGCAGAGGCAGGCATATCTCTGAGTTCAAGACCATCCTGGTCCACAGAGCAAGTTCCAGGAAGGCTCCAAAGCTACACAGAGAAATCTTGTCTCAAATAAACAACAACAACAAACCACCATGACCAAATTTTACTAATAAAACATAGTAAAAATGAATGCTGCCGAGGAGCATCAGATGTTTCAAGTCGACAGCTGAGTGGAATTCTCTGGGTACATACATGGTCAACGGCAAATCTTTGGCTTTGTTTGGATAGCAATTGGACATAGCAGTCTGCCGTTGACCCTTATGAAAGATAAGGAGAAGCAAGCTGGAAATCTTAGGACCAGGGTTGAACGGGGGAATAAGTCAGTGGTGTTGCAGTGTGGCTCAGTGTTCTGAGCATGAGCTCTCTTCGCTGTTAGACTGCCATATACAGCTGTCTATGAGACACCTTCTGAAACTCTGTGCTGGTGGGTACCCATCACCCCCTGCCTGCAGGGATGACCTCCTCCTCAGTTTGCCAGAGATCCCACATGACTCAGCCCATCCTGATAGGTGCGGTACTGTGAATTGTATGTTTATGTATAGATATGCTTGTACATTTGTGATGTGTCACAGAAAGGGCTTGGTATTAAATCAGTGTTGTTATTGATTATTTTATCCCCTGCCCCTTTTGAGACAGGGTCTCTATGTAGATCAGGTAGGCTTTGAACTCGACATTTAAATTAGGTGGCCTCTGCCTCGTGGTCATCTTCATGCTAAGGTTATAGGCATATGCCAACTTTTACTTTAAAAAAAAGTGGTGGGGTCTGATACTGTCCTCTTGGCAGTGCACCATCAGCATCCTTTTAAGTCAACAGCTGTGCACCTAGATTGTTTTAAAGAAGTTGCCTATCATAGCTGGAGAGATGGCTCAGTTGGTGAAGTGCTGGCATGTGTCTTTGGTAGGTTTCTATCGCTTCAACGAAACACCATAACCAAAAGCAATGGGGGGAGGGAAGGGTTTGCATCATCTCACACTTCCACGTCACAGTCTATCATCCAGGAAGTCAGGACAGGAACCTCGAGGCAGGAACTGAAACAGAGGATGAGCTGCTTACTGGCTTGCTTCTCGTGGCTTGCTCAGCCTGCTTTCTTAAAGCAGTCAGGGCCAGGGATGGCACCATCCACAGTGAGCTGGGCCTTTCCCACTCATCATCAATCAAAAAATATCTTACAGACTTGCCCACAGGCCAGTCTGCTGGAGGCATTTTCTCAGTTGAAGTCCCCTCTTACACAATGCCAGCTTGTTTCAAGGTGATGTAAAACCAGCCAGCACACTGTGCAAGCGTGAGGACCTGAGTTCAGTTATCCACACAGCACCCAGAGGGAGAAGGGTGAAGCCTGCCTGCACCTGTAATCCCATGGGGGAGCAGAGGTAGAAGGATCCCTGGGGCTGCTGGGAAACCAGTCTACATGAGTTGCTGAACTCCAGGTTCAGAAACCCTATTTGGAAGAAAGATAAAGGGAGCAGGGACAGGCTAGGAAAGGATGGAGGAAGACACCTGAGTCTGAGGCCCTTTGCCTGAGCTTTGTTTATGATGTCTTTGATGATGAATTTTCCAAATGTATTTTGTCCTACTTCCCCTTTGTTAATCAGGGCCTCCTGCGGGCTGGACATGATTTTCCTAGAGGCCGACCTCAGACTGTTGATCTTGCCTCCACCTCCCAGCTGCTCCCATACACCACCATAGCTTGTCCTTTTATGCGGTACTTCAGTGCCTCACTGATGCTGGGCAAACACTGTACTAACTGGGCTACACCATCAGCAGAGAAACCAGAATCTCACAGTTAAAATTCTGCTCTCTTAGCCTGGCCCCCTTCACCTGGCCTGAGCAGTGTTGGCCCCAGGCTGCTGCTTCTGTCCACCGAACTTATGCGACAGAAGTCAGAAAATGTGTCAAGACAGCACTATATTGGCTTTTACAGGCTTGCAAATTCTGAAGGAAAAAAGCATTTTCTAGACATAAAATATCGTTCCTCTTTACACTCCCTCAGCATCGGCACTTAGATACCTCCATGAAAACAGAATCATCCACCGAGATCTGAAACCAGAAAACATCGTTCTGCAGCAAGGAGAGCAACGGGTGAGTGGCCTCCCTGGGACTTAGGGAGACTCCT
>LOEQ01000099.1:534563-544855 GCA_001685075.1 Bramus lutescens | reverse complement strand
GGGAGTCTCCGGGGCTTCAGGGAGATGGCTCTGACAAGGGAGCACTCAGCATTGTAAGTTGTTTGTTTCTGGATTTCCTCGAGTCACCCTCTGGTACTCTTAAGGATTTCTTCTTTTTGGATTTCTTTTTGTTTTGAAACAACAGCGCAAATTGTTCTTGCTAGCAGATTGAGGCAAGCTTGGCTGTATCACATTGGTATTTTATTTTTTTATTATTTTTTTTCTCCAGTACTGAATGTATTACATTGTTAATTGCCCAAGTTGCAGGAATCTGATAAGGAAAATGTTTATTATTCCACCTCCGCCCTCAACCAAACACCTCTTTGAGATAGACTTTTTCTTTTTAACTTGTTTTGGAAGCCTCACCTTTTGGTGTTAAAATGAGCTGAAGTTGGTTGTGGGTGTGGTTGAGAAGAGATGGGCAAAGGTGGCATCAGCCCATTGTGGGCATGGTCCAGCTTGCCGTTACACACAAGCTACTTGTGGCCTCTGTCAATGGCTGCCCAGCTCGAGTGAGATGGTAGCCTCCTCACTTGCTTAGATACTGTAGTCTCTCCCAACTCCGTTCAACCAGGGGTCTCCCATCCCTCCTGAAACGGCTTCCCTCACAATTCCTACCCCAGCCCATGACTGTGGCAGACTCATCAAACACTTATTCTTCCAGTAATTCTGCATATTTTCTGAGCAGGGCCTGGCCTGGCCTCTCACATTACAAATCCAGGCTTAGTGATCCTGGGGTCTGATATGTAGGCTCTTAATTGATTAGTGGCAAACCAAGAAAAGCATCTGCCCAACATTTTTATAGTACCCAAAAGGTACCTGGTTGAGGACATTCTCCTGTAATATAGTGGCTCTAAGATGTTTAGGAACCATCATTCTTTGGGAGTTCAGGAATATCTTTGTTCTAATGGCAAACTGATTCATGTTGGTAAGGAGACGGTCTTCTTACAGCCTACAGATTCTTCTCCTCACCCCACCCTTTTTTTTTCCAGTTAATACACAAAATTATTGATCTAGGATATGCCAAGGAACTCGATCAGGGCAGTCTGTGCACGTCCTTTGTGGGGACCCTGCAATATCTGGTAAGAAATGGGCCCAAGGGCTTGCTTCTCAGTCCCTGTGATGTTCATGTTTGTGGGTCTATCTGTCCTTCCTGCCTGCATCTCAGGCTTGCTGGCTCCGTGGACATCTAGAGTTTTTGTGTGAGTTCATAAACGCTAGGTCACACATGTGAGTGTTGTTGTGCCCTCTGGAAAGATTTAGTCTCTGTCCTGGTGTGAGAAGGGCTGTGCTGTGTGCCTTTACCCAGATCCTGGAACCTCCCTGTGCCAGCGTTCAATCTGATTATCTGTAGAGGCCAAACTTCCTGGAGGGTCGCGCGGGAACCAGTGAGGAACAGGTGGGGCCGTGACTTCTCTCCTGTGTGCTGTGTTGTGTGATCTGAATACTGGAGTGATATTTGGTCAACTCATTCTTCAGGAATGTTATGCCAGACCTTGTGCTCAGAGCTGGCAGTACAGTGAGAAAAGATATAAGCATTTTGCTCCTCATTGAGAGCTTACCATTCAAGAAGAAAGCAGGCATTAGTCACCATGGTATCCAGATACTCAAACCACCATTGTCATGAGCACCACTGATGAAAGTACAGTGTTGGAGGATGTGTTGTGTGTGAAGAGGGCCTAGCTAAGTCTGGGCCTAAAGGTGAAGGGCCAAAGTGGGAGGAGGCAAGGCAAGGATGGAGAGAGGAGAAACTGGCAAAAGCATAGTGCGTTGGAAGACACAATAGTGTGGCCCAGGCGCTGGGAAGGAAGAAGAAAGGGACAAGCTGTTATTCTTTTACTGACTTGAAAGGTTTTAAACCGTATCATAAAACCTCTGGAACAGCCCTGAAGAATGACTAAGGTGGCTGCTGGACTAGACACATTCCCAGCTGTGCAAGTAGATTGGGAGGCACCGAATGATTAAATGCAAGAACTCGCTGGGACACTGTTTGGCATAGCTGTCATCAGCTTTTGCCCATAATCTAAGCACTGGGCTTGGCGGAGACAAGACAAGCATGAGTTTGGGGCCAGCCTGGATTACACAGCAAGCGCCTATCTTAAATAGAGCAGGGGTGGGGTAGATAACAGACACTAAGAAAGACTTAGTGATAGATTCATTACTGGTGATAGCAGCCATCAGATTGTGGTTGAATAATGGAATCTGAGTTCAATAAACAAAAAAGGTTGATGGTCTCAGGGCTAAAAGAGCATAAGCATCCTATCTCTTAAGAAAGAAATTGTGTCTTGTTTTCCTGAATTTGTTAATGTTTCCTATCTAGCCTACCAGTTAGAGTCCAGGAACCCTGTTTCTCCTCTGCTGTATGGAACACAGCTTTCCCCGTGGGGACTGTGGGATGTAATTCAGGCAGTGCATCCATGTGGTGTTGTAATTATATGCATTCTGCTAAGTACCCTCTCAAGCCCTCAATAGCTCAGCAGCAATTAAGTGAGGCAAGCCCATGCTCTGGCCATGATTGGTAACTCCTTGTATGGCTCCAGGAACTTGACTTGACTAGAGGTAGCAAGGGAATGAAGCAATGACTGGCAGAAATGCCAGGATGGAGTGGACTGAGCTCTCTGGTGGAGAAACAACAGCACCTTGGAAGCTCATTGTATTATAACAGAGAGGCAAGGTTATAGTTGACCACGGAGGTGGGGTGAGGTGGTGGGTTTAGTTAGGAGCAATCTTCAAGCCAAAGATGTTGGGAGAAGGGGAGAGCAATGGTGGACATTTTCTGTACACACCATCAACATTCATACCCGGATCCCCAAGGAAATCTTGGCTTTCTCTCTGATCCTGGACCTGGTGGGAAAGGCTTCGCCGTTTTCCCATGGGTCTGAGACTGTACCCTTTGCCATGGTGGTGTCCATGTCAACCATCACACATTCATTCGGGTCGTCCTCACCCAAGGCTCCCTCTGCTTCCCACGCAAGGTGCTAACAAAGCTGTTTACTTACATGAATTAAAGTGTCCACCCATAGCCACACCTGGAGACTGAGCTAATCATGAGATTTTAACCCAAATTCCTCCTGGTGTTGACTCCCTGGCCCTTCTGCAAGCCTCCCATGTCCACATAGGTCATGGCCCTGTCATTGAGCCTCTGCTGGTGGTAGTCCTTCCTGGGATGTTTCTTCGGTGTGTTTCCTTCAAGCCTTCTGAGCCCAGTGCATGGCCTGTCTGGGCTTCATCACACTCCTGGGCCATGCTCTTAACTTGGGCAGAAATCATGCATCTTGGCTTTTTCCTGCTTGATTACAAATATCCCACCTCTCTGTATGGCTGTATGTTACTTGATTCTGGGTTACTTGGTGCTTTGCATTTGGCGTGTACAAGATGATATCATTTGTCTGTTGGGCATAACTTATCTCTCTGTCTCCTGTGGACGAGGGCCTGCATATGATCTTCAACAAGTCCTTGGCATACTATAACCCTCATTTTTTTTTATATGCATTGATGGTTGAGGGAGTCAGATCTACTGGAGCTTGAGCTACAGACAGTTATGAGCTGTCCTGTAGGTGCTGGGAATTGAATCCCAGTCCTCTGGAAGAGCAACCAGTGCTCTTAACCACTGAGCTATCTCTCCAGCCCCTACCACTATCAGTTTTAAATAGGGAAAAATTAAGTAACTGTGTAATGCAAAATAGATTTGCTCTGGTCTACCTTGAAGTGATTCCTCCAGATCCTGACCCCTCAGCTCTCCCGCCAACACTTCTTATTAACACAGTCTCATTAAGAATTTGAAGTACAGAGCTAGGCGGTGGTGGCGCACATCTTTAACCCCAGCACTCAGGAGGCAGGGGCAGAGGCAGGCAGATCTTTGAGTTTGAGACCAGCCTGGTCTACAGAGTGAGTTCCAGGACAGCCAGGGCTACCCAGGGAAACCCTGTCTTGAAAAACAAAACAAAACAAAACAAAAAAAAACAAGCAAAATATATGAAGTACAAGAAAATCTTACGTACCTACAGCTGAACCTGTTTGGGTGCTCCTTTTCTCTCCTGAGTGACCAGACTGGCCTGGTGGTGAAGGCGGGGGCTGGTTCTATGAGCTGGGGCTCTTCCAAGCAGGAAGAGGGCAGACACAGCTGCCGTGTGTTTTAGGCCCCAGAGCTGCTGGAGCAGCAGAAGTACACCGTGACGGTCGACTACTGGAGCTTCGGCACCCTGGCCTTCGAGTGCATCACCGGCTTCCGGCCCTTTCTTCCCAACTGGCAGCCCGTGCAGTGGTGAGCGGATCAGGTCCTGGTGGGAGGGGAGGGTGAGCCCCTGGCTCCAGGTCTTGTCGCCCAGTCCTTTTCTGGTCCCCAGCTTAGGCCCAAATGGTCTGTGGTCCGTTCTCTCTTAGGACCTAGCAGTGGCAGGTCAAGCTTCTCAACCCTGAGCGAAAGAATGATTGCTGGCAGCACCTATACATAGAGCATCGGTCCTAACGTGGTCAGCCATGGCAAGGTGGTCCACTCTAGACCACTGCATTACTGTGCATTGACAGTGAAATGTTAGCAGGTCATTAGTGAAGAGAACAGAGGTTCTCACATGATGGGCAGCTAAGGACTGTTTACATGTGCAGTAAAGTTCATCAGCATAAGTCTTCATGCAGAAAGTTTTTCCTTAGTTTCTGTAGTAGTAATAAATTAAATGCTTGAAAACTTCAAAAGTATAAAAAATATATGTAGTGTAAAAGATTGTCTCATGAAAGTCTCCATACCACCTGGTCTCCCTCCTGGATGTGACAGCCACAGTTTACTGTCCTTTATGGATGCCTGTGCCCTTCCTGTCAGGTCGTGCATTTGTTTGTTTTATGCTATCCTCATTGTACTCGAATGGAACCATAATTGAGCATTCCTCTGTGTGCACTCTGAAAGCCTTTTACACCAGAATTCCCTTCAGAGCAATGTATTACACACACACACACACTCTCTCTCTCTCTCTCTCTCTCTCTCTCTCTCTCAATCCTTGTCTAGTGCCTAAAAGTGCTGTTTGGTGTTCTACTCAGTCACTGTAGTGCAGTTGCAGTTGGCTGTTGGAGTGGTTCATAATTAGTGCTTCTTAAAATAATACCACAAATAACATCCTTGTAGGTAAGCCATCGCTCATACACAGTTATTTATCTGGTTATTTGTACATTCCTACAAATAGAATCAACAGATTTACAGAGTACACACATTTTAAAGGCTTTGAGGTGCCTTATGCCAGCTGCCAGGAAAGGCTGTACAAAACCACACTTCTGCAGGGGTACACCAATCTCACCTTTTCCCTGTGCCATTCTTAACACCAAGGTCTTCTTCATTTTCATAAGTACCTTGTGAGATTAGTAAAAAAAAAAAAAAGTAACTTTTCAAAGGGCAAGTGCTTACACCAAGAAAAATTATCTAGCAGAAAATAGCCTTAACTTCTCTGGTCCTCCTGCCTCCAGCTCCCAGGCAAGCTGGAATCACAGGCATGTGCTACCACACAGTTTGACTCAGTGCTGGGGATGGAACCCAAGACTTCCTTGCCTGCTAAGGCAAACACTTGACCAACCTAGCCACAACTCCTTAAAAATATCTTCTGATACAAAACAAACCATGACCTTTGAAGGCGGTTCTAGAAGAAAGGTTTGGGTGGTGGCAACAGAAATCAGTTCCAGATTTAGAGGTATGTGGTGGCAGTGCAGAGGCAGAAAACATGCCCAAGAAAGCCCACTGTCCTAAGATAACTGCTTACAAACCAGGCATTGGACTCTCAGCCCATGGGTGCTGGGATATAGGAGAATTAGCTACTTAGCCTATAGTCACACATTATAATTTAACCATAAAGTAAAGTAGCTTTAAATTATTTGTACTAGGTTAGTTTTAGTTAACCAAGTGATTGGTTGTTTTGTTTTCAATTCAAATGTTCACTTTTTCAAAGTTGGTGGGTTCCGTCTCTAGAGCACAGGAAAACATCACAAACGTTGAACTTCCTTTGCATTTAACAAGATAAGTTAGATCTTACAGAGCCTAAAAAAATACTGTTTGAAAATGCCCTTGATGGCTCGGTGTCTTCACAGTATGTCTGCTGTCTGCAAAATCTCTTCCCTGGAACCAGCCCTACTGTTGACTCCTTAGAAGTCAGTTTCACTGGTCTACGGCCATACCACCCTGAATGCACCCAATCTCGTCTGATCTCAGAAGCTAAGCAGGGTCAGGCCTGGTTAGTACTTGGATAGGAGAAGTCAGTTTCACTGAAACGCGATTTCTGTGGACCAGTTTATGAGAAGACCTTGTCGCCTCAGCCTCTAGAGTGACAAGACGCGCAGCCCAGGCAGTCCATGATCTGCCTAGTGCGTCTGTTTCTAGTTTCCTATTGAAAGACTTTATTTTCTGGAGGAGAGCACCCCGTTTTAGTTTGAAGCCCCAGGGACCTTGACTGCCACTGCCCAGCTTTACTGGAGCTGCACGCCAGCAGCCTCTGCTGCGCATGTCCTTCTTTCTCCTACTTCCCTTCCACCCTGGGGAGGCCAGCTTGCTGTTTGCCAATGGTATCTGTGAAAGGCTGGAGCGTTTTCTTTTTCATTTGGATCACCCTATTTAGGAGAAAGGCGCATCTGGACTTTTATACACTAGAAATTATACCAGAATTTGAGTCCTTTGTTCTGTCTAATATTGAACAACACCTACTCATTTCCTTACCACTAAGTGGCAGACTAAAAATAATGTCACCACACAGGATTGCCACTGAAACCAAAGGAGCTCTGGCAGAGTACTTAGTTGTTTATAAAATGGTGTTCCAACTTAAGCTGTCCTCGTTACCAAGAAGGCTGGAAGCCACTTGGACTTAATTTTTCCCTGTTCTGCACCACCTCAAGTACCTTTGGAAGTTCCCCACTTTGGGAAATATGAAAGTTCATTTGTTCTAGAATATGCTTAGCCACATACTTGTGAAAGGAAATATGGGCTTCCCTTCCCTTACTCAGTAACTAAGTGGGTAAAGACACACATCACCAAGCCCGACAACCTGAATTCCGTCTCTGGAAGTCCCAGTGGTGGAAGGAGAGAACCAGTTCCCTTAAGTTGTCCTCTGATGCCCCATGCATGCCATGGCGAATGTGTGCATTCATGTACATGAGCATGCATGCATAGGCACACTCGAGCCCTCACACGAATAAATAAATGTAATAAAAAATGTAGTGATGTACTTGTGTGCATACTTTACATCTCAAATTAATGTGATGTGTACACAATGACTGTGGCTCAGAACCCTAATTTTATCCTCTACCAAAACATGAGAGCTGGGCTGGAGAAATGGCTCAGTGGTTAAGACCGCTGACTGCTCGTCCAGAGGACCTGGGTTTGAACCCCAGCACCCACATCACAGGGGTCACAGGGGTCACTTGTCTACACACATATATGTATAATGGAAAATAAAATCTTTTTAAAAATGAGAGCTTATATTTGACAAATTAAGGGTAGAAAAACTAAAATAATCAAGGATGAGACAGAGGTCAACCGTGCTTCCTGTAGAACTCAGGACGTGAGGTCATGAGCCACCTTGCTGGACATTGTTCTTCAACCTCAATTTGGGCAGCACTGGCCACATTTTGCTTGTTTGTTGTGTTTTGTTTAATGCTGAAGCAGAGCCTCCCCATGCTAAGGACTCACTGCCCCTGAGCTAAACTCATAAACCTGTCAGCATACCGAGCATTATTTCAGAAGGTGTGCAGTTGTAAAGTGAAGTTGGTTACAAATGTAAACTGGATATTTGCTGTGAGTGACAAAAAGGATATCTTACAATGGCATCTGCAGGCATTCCAAAGTCCGGCAGAAGAGCGAAGTGGACATTGTTGTCAGTGAAGACTTGAACGGAGCAGTGAAGTTCTCCAGCTCTTTGCCCTTCCCCAATAATCTGAACAGGTAAGGCCACGGGCATTCATCACATGCATTTTTCTTCTCTATAGAAATACAGGTCTGATACATTTGTCTGTTTACTTTCATAATATATGTTTGAGTGACTGATACCTGTGGAAACCAGAGGAGGGGTCAGATCCCTTTGAACTGGAGTTGCAGACGTTGTGTTCTGCCATGTGGATCCTGGGAACCAAACCTTGGTTCTATGGGAGAGCAGCCAGTGCTCTTGACCATGAGCCATCTCCAGACCCTCTGAACTTTTGAATGGATAACAAAATACTGTCCTGTGACTGAGAACTTGACAGTCCTTCTCAGCATTAGACAAAGGATGGATTCTCGTGTCTCTTCTCCCTCAAAATCTTCTTCTTCTTTGTTGCTGCTGTTGTTGTTGTTATTAATTGGTTGGTTGGTTTTTGCTATGGTGGAGGTAAAATCCCTGTCTTTGTTCATGCAAAGCAAGCACTCTACCAGCTCCCAACCGATCTCTTTGCTCAGTTCACATAACAGTTTATTTGTATATCTTATCGTTTTTGAGGGAAGCCAAGACAAGGACTCAAAGCAGGAACCCAGAGTAGAAATTGGAGCAGAACCCTGACAACTCATTTGAGGTTCCCTTTTCCCAGCTGACTCTGGGTCTGACATTGACAGCTGAAGCTATGACATGACTATGACATGTCTCTACTTTGAAATGTATTCATTTCAGTACAGACTTTGTCTGTTACTCCACAGGAAGTCATTGAAGGGCAAGGGTTATACTTTATTCCTCTTTGTGTTCCTCGTCGGGCCCAAACAAATAAAGCTTTGAGGTTTGAATGGCACTGTGGTCTAGTCTTAGAGCTAGAATATAAGTGGTTAATTAGTGCATCAGAATTGGGTCATAATACAGAAGAAAGCTCCAGGTTGATGACTGCTCACATATTCGGGAACGGGGAAGGAGCTATATGGATTACAGCAGTGTGGAGTGACACCCGGTGTTCTATAGTTGGGGACTGGTGGGAGAGTTAGAGAAGACATGGACAGATGAAGAAGATGGAGTTTGACTGGAAAGATGACAGACACGTGAAGTTGGCCCTAAGGGGGCAGCGTGGGGCAGCAGGAGCCTGGGGGGGCAGTGTGGAGCAGCAGGAGCCTAGGGGGCAGTGTGGGCAGCAGGAGCCTGGGGGGGCAGTGTGGGCAGCAGGAACCTAGGGGGCAGTGTGGAGCAGCAGAAGCCTAGGGGGCAGTGTGGGCAGCAGGAGCCTAGGGGGGGCAGTGTGGGGCAGCAGGAGCCTAGGGGGGCAATGTGGGGTANGGGGGCAGTGTGGGCAGCAGGAGCCTAGGGGGCAGTGTGGGGCAGCAGGAACCTAGCGGGGTCAGTGTGGGCAGCAGGAGCCTAGGGGGGGCAGTGTGGGGCAGCAGGAGGACTTTGAACATTGGTATGTACATCCATCAGGTGCTCTCAAATCAGCAGCTCAGTTTCCAGACCAGGGCTGCTTAAAACTTCCACTCAGAGCCCAGCATAGTGGCACACACCTTTAATCCCAGCACTGGGGGGACAGAGGCCAGTGGATCTCTGTGAGTTCAAGGCCAGCCTGGTCTACAGAGTGAGTTTTAGGACAGCCAGCATCCATGACTGAATTCTACCCTGTCTCATGCTTTTTTTTTTTTAAATGTGTGTTTGTATGTGTTTATATTGTTGTTTTTTTACTCGTTGGCTCTTTGGGGTGCCCACCACCCAGCTCCCAAATAATCACATGGAGTCTTAGTCTTACTTATGAATGTTCAGTCTTAGCTTAGCTTTTTTCTAGCCAGCGTTTCTTAGCTTAAAATATCTCATCTCTCTTTTGCCTCTGAGCTTTTACCTTTCTCTATTTCTGTATATCTTTTCTTTCCTTCTTATTCTGTATCTGGCTGTGTGGCTGTGTAGCTGGCCCCCAGCGTCCTCCTCTCCTCCTTCTCTTGCTCTTTGTTCTCTTCCCAGATTTCTCCTTCTATTTATTCCCTTTGTCTGCCAGCCCCACCTATCCTTTCTCCTACCTAGCTATTGGCCATTTAGCTTTTTATTAGACCAATCAAGTGTTCTAGACAGGCAAAGTAACACAGCTTCACAGAGTTAAACAAATGCAACATAAAAGAATGAGACACATCTTTGCATCATTAAACAAATATTCCACAGCATAAACAAATGTAACACANCAGGCAAAGTAACACAGCTTCACAGAGTTAAACAAATGCAACATAAAAGAATGAGACACATCTTTGCATCATTAAACAAATATTCCACAGCATAAACAAATGTAACACATCTTCCATATTATTCCACATATTCCATAACATGTTTATGTGTGTGTGTACAGGTATGTGTTCTCTGAAAGGCCAGATGCCAACCTCAGGGCCTGTATACCTTTTT
>LOEQ01000099.1:511284-528600 GCA_001685075.1 Bramus lutescens | reverse complement strand
TCTCTCTCTCTCTCTCTCTCTCTCTCTCTCTCTCTCTCTCAGTGTGTGTGTGTGCATATGTGTGTTATTTGTTTCAAAACAGGGTATTACTATATATTGGCTGACCTGGTACTTGTTAGAGAGCCAAGACTTGCCTCAAATTCACAGGAAGACACTACTTCAGCTTCCTGAGTACTTTGGCTATGTGTGTGGAGCCAGGGTCAGCTCATCTTCTCAGACTGCTGCCTGTATCAGGGAAGAGATAGGAGTTTATATCTAGCCTTGTACTTAGAGTTTTGAGGGCAAATATTTTCTTAGTAAGGTCCGGAAATGGCACCTTGAATCACTCTTGTAGCCAAGCAGAGAAGGAATATGATCCTTAAGTTTGCTCTTGTTTGGGACATTTTGATTTTCTAAATAGTACCAAAACTGGCAGGGTTTTTTCCCGTTGAGAATGTATGACCAATTGTCTAAACAATAGCTATTCTGCTGGTAAGAATTAGCAGACCAGTGCTTTAAATGTCGTTGGTGGACCTTGAGTCTAGCCTCTTCTCTCTTCCAGAGAGGAGCAAGCCAGGGAGCTCTACAGACGACTAAGGGAGAAGCCGAGAGGTAGGTGGTTGTGGCCCTGGGACACTGTGTCTTGTCTTTGAGACACTGGTCTCCCCCAGAGGCCAGGAGGAAGAACTATGCCCCTCTCCTCTGCAGACCAGAGGACAGACGGTGACAGTCAGGAAATGGTACGGCTCCTACTCCAGGCAATCCAAAGCTTCGAGAAAAAAGTACGAGTGATTTACACACAGCTCAGGTAGGCGCTCCCTTTCTTGCTGCGGGACAAGATGTGGAATTAGCCTACACAGTGAAGAAACAGCCTGGTTGCTGGTGGGATCCCTAATAGTCGGGAGCAACGCTGTGCCAGCCCAGATCTCACGGGAGTGTGGCTCGTTTCTTCTTCACAGTAAAACTGTGGTCTGTAAGCAGAAGGCACTGGAGTTGCTGCCCAAGGTGGAAGAGGTGGTGAGCCTTATGAATGAGGACGAGAAGACCGTGGTCCGGCTCCAGGAGAAGCGGCAGAAGGAGCTCTGGAACCTTCTTAAGATCGCCTGTGTGAGTGGCCTTTGTTCCAACCACTCAGGTCCCACCTACAGTGCTGCCACTGCTCTCTGAAGAGGCACATGGAGTAGCCAGGAAGGCCTCTTTGAAGGGAAGGTTTATGTGAGGTGATTCTGTTTACCCATGTGGCTACTGTATTTACCACAAGTAGAGGCGCTCCAAACAGCATTGTTCTTTCAGAGTGTCAGGGGCCAGAAGTTAAGAATCCAGCTGTTGCTGGGCAGTGGTGGCACCTGCCCTTAATGGCGGTCCATCTGCGTCCGGCTAGAGTGAGTTAGAGAAGAGCCAGGACTACACAGAGAAACCATGTCTCAAAACAACAACAACAACAAAAAAAAAAGGACCGAGGCCCCCTTCCCCCAACTGCCCCGGGTTTAGTCCCTAGCAACACACACACACACACACACCACACACAAGCACACACACACGTCCACACCCGTAGCACACCTATAATTCCAGCACTTATTGAGACAGGAGGATGGTGAGCTCAGGCCAGCCGAAGCTATGTTTTGAAGCCTGTCAAGGTGTTAGGGGCGGATGAAGAAGTGTCACTAGCTTGAAAACACCTGACGATGTCAGGGCCCAGAGTTCTATCAGGAAGACCCCTTTTCCAGATTGGCCACATTTGTAGGTTCCAGGAGTTAGAACATGGACGTCTCTTGTTCAGCACTGGTTGGTCCTCACCCAGGTCTATGCTGCCTTTGGCACTGTAGCCAGACCTTCTTATGCACAACTTCTGATTTTCAATCAGTGGATATTTATTGTACATAATAATTGGGTTTCATAGAGACAGGTGCATACAAATATATAATGTATTTTGACCATGCATTCCTCCTCCATAGTCCACTATTCTTCCTTTGTTTTTTAACCGCTCGCTCTCCTACTTTCCTTCATTCCCTCTGCTTTTATGTCATGTGTGGGTATTTATATAGACTCCAGGCTTCACAAATGAGAGAAAATGTGATTTTTGTCTTTCTAATGGCTTAATTTAATAAGATTATGTCCAGCCCCATTTCTCTGCAGACATAATTTCTTTCTTCTTTGTGGCTGTAATAAATCCCATTGTGTCTGTGTACCACATCTTCTTTGTCCATTTCTCTGATGGACACCTGGGTTGTTTCCATAACTGTTATTGTGACTAGCCCTATAAAACTAATGTGTGTCTCTTTCATGTGTTCATTTGGAGCCCTTCGATAAATACCAAGGAGTGGTATACTGGATCTTATGGTAGGTCTGTTGCGTTTTTTTTGAGGAGCCGCTGCACTGATTTTCGTGGTAATCAGTACCATTTCATATTTCCACCACAGAGTGTAAGTGTTCCCTTTTGTATGTGTCCTTGCCAGCATTTGATGTTCCTTGTTTTCTTGGTGACTGCCACTGTTACTAAGACAGTTGGAATCTCAAGGTGGTGTTAATTTGATTTTTCTAATAGTAATGTGGAACATTTCTTCCTATGTTTATTGGCCATTTGTTATTTTATCTTTTGAGAACTGTCTGTTTATTTCACTAGCCAATTGGACTGTGGTTTTCTTGGTCTTCAATTTTGCATATCCTAGATATTAACTGTCTGTCAGATGAGGGGTGCTTCTTTTGCTGTGTTGAAACTTTCTGGTTCCATGCAAAGCCATATGCCCACTCCTTGCTGTTATTTCCTGAGAGCTTGGCACTTTGCAAAATATCCTTGTCTGTGCCTGTGAAATATTTTCCTTATCCTGTCCTCTAATCATTTCAGATCTTAATTTGAGACTTTTGATCCACTGGAGTTGATTTGTATGTGTGCAGAATGCGACATAGGGATCTGGTTTTATTTTTCACATACAGATCTCTAGTTCTCCCAGGACTATTGGTTGAAGAGACTGCCTTTCCCCTCATGATTTGTTTTTGTGTCTTCGAGACAAGGTTTCTCTGTAGTTTTGGAGCCTGTCCTGGAACTCGCTCTTGTAGACCAGGTTGGTCTTGAACTCACAAAGATTCCCCTGCCTTTGCCTCCCAAGTGCTGGGATTAAAGGCATGTACACACTGTCTTAACACAGCTGTGGTGGCACTCAAGGAGCAAAAGTAAAACAGAAGGAAGAAACACTGGCAAAGGGAAAGAACCAAGTTTATAGCATGCCTTGGAATACAGGAGCTGCTAGGAGAGGAACCTGTTATTGAAAATATACCAGGAAGTAAGAGATGATGGCAAAAGAAAAATTCAATCATTAGTAACTTCAAGAACATAGAGCACCTAGCATGGTGGCGCACACACCTGTGCTCCCAGCACCTGGGAGTCTGGAGCAGGAAGTTCAAGGCTAGCTGAGATAACATAGTAAGACCCTGCCTCGGGTAACAAAACAACACAAAAGGGCAAAGAAAGGGAAGTGACTTATTATGGAACCAAGATACAAAATGGTGCTGTGTAAAGATTTTTTTTTAATTTTTATTTTATCTTTATTGGCGTTTTACCTGCATGTATGTTTGTGTGAGGGTGTCAGAAGCCCTGGAGCTGGACAGGTGTGAACCATCATGTGGGTGCTGGGAATGAGTCCCAGGTCCTATGGAAGAGCAGCCAGTGCTCTTAACTGCTGAGCCATCTCTCCAGCCCCTTCATAAAGATTCTTGACTGGAGCGTCCCTGTAGGCCAAGGGAGGAGACGGCATACCGGGAGAGTCACAGTGGCAGGGCACAGAGGGCACAATTCACCGTCACTGCTGAGAATCGAAAGAGCCCCAGTCAGGAGCATTACAGGCAGATTTCCCCGGGGATGGGAGCTGGGGGATAGTTCCTCCTGTAAGAACGGAGAGGAAAGGGGAAATCTGAGATAATACATGCTGCCCTGCTCTGCCACCTGCGCCCACTGAGTGCCCAACACTGTGGAAGCAGAGGTATGTAGGGGCTGAGTATGGCATTCACTCTTGGCTGGTGAGGGCTGCAGGCAAGGACTCTAAAGAAGTCCTTGAATAAAGAAGTGTACAACGCTGGACTGTCAGGATGGCGGCCTGTGAATTCAGGGCAGGAACCCCAGCTTTCTCGGAAGTGCTTGGAGTTATGTGTGATGATCACATTCCAGAAAGGTGCATGCTGTCTGGATGGTGAGAGTGACTTGCAGCTGTGGCTCTAGGGTTCCGTCGAGGGTGAGACTGGACACGACTAACACTGGCTTGTGTGGGACACCCCTTTTCTTACAGCATAAGGGAAAACCCTAAAGGATTCACTCTTCCCCTTCCTAATGAAATCACTCAAGTCGTAGCTAGTGACCGAATGCGACCCTCTGTCGGGTCTCAGCACTAAGAGACAGGCATTGCAGTGAGAGGAGCTGAGGGTTCCTGTGGGGAGGAGGCTACCCCAGCTGTGGGAGCTGGTCCGCATGGGATGACCTTCCACGCCGAATTGCTTAGGGTAGAAATGGAGGCAGCAGATATCTGGCCAAGAGTGGCCAGAGAATCAACTGGAAATAGCTCTGTAAACCAGGCTGGCCTTGAACTCAGAGATCTGCCTTCCTGTGCCTCCAAGTGCTGGGATTAAAGATGTGCAACACCACCACATGGCTCCTTCCTCTTATATTTATTTTACTTTTAACTGTGTGTCTGCATGTGGGTATTGTGCAGATGTCTGAGGGCCAGAGGATTGGATCCCCCTGGGACTGGAGTCAGAGACATTTGTGAGCCACCCAGTGTGGGTGCTAGCATCCAAACCCAGATTCTCTGCAAGAACCTGAGTACTCACTGAGCCACCTCCCCAGTCCACTGACTCTATAATTTTGTTGACTGTCTTTTTTTATTGCCATTCAGAGCAAAGTCAGAGGTCCAGTCAGTGGGAGCCCAGATAGCATGAATGTGTCTCGGCTTAGTCACCCTGGTCATCTAATGTCCCAGCCGTCCAGTACCTGTGACAGCTTACCTGACTCAGCCAAGAAAAGGTAAGTAAGCTATGTAACAGTGCCAAGTGTAATGTTCAAGGGAACACGGGGAGACCAGGCCTGGACAAGCATGCTTGTCCCCAATCACTTCCGCCTGAGGATCTTGTGTGCTTCTCATTTTCGTGTCTGCAGGTCCTATGGACACAGGCATGTTTTGTAAATTCTGTTCCTATAGTCCTTTGTCACTTGCTACTAGTTTCCCTGTCCAAGAGTTGGATTTCAAATTGTTTAATGAGAATTTTGAAATTGTTAGTCAGGCTGTACATCAATGCTAATTGTTCTTTAAAACCCACTTCAGGTGTGGCCTCTTTGTCACACCTACATCCCTGGCCTTGTCCCTTCCAGGCCCCTCCATCTGGAGTGACCAGGCTGCTGTTCCCACCCAACGCCTCCCTTCATCCTCCTTTTCAGCCCTTCTTTTACTTTTTTTTTATATATAAATTTTTGGTTTATTTTCTATTTCTGTATGTGGGAGGATGTGCCAAGGCACACCGCCAGGGTCAGAGGGCCATTTGTGGAAGCTGGTTCCCTTCTTTCCCCCTGTGAACCCTGGGGATTGGACTTAAGTCATCAGACTTGACCGCAAGCACGTTTACCTGCTGAGCCATCCCACAGGCCTTCTTTTCTCTTTCCTGGCATACACTATAGCCCCTCCCTGGCAAGACTTTTAGCTTCTCTTTTGCTTCCTGCCTCCTAACTTTTAACCAAGTCTTCTGTTTACCTGGGGTGACATTCTGACCAAGTTATTTGATCAGTAACCAACAGTGAGGTTTTTTTTTTCTCCATTCTAGACAAGGTTTAAACTCTTTAAAGCATTTGCGAAAACCTCAGTGTGGTTCTTGGGTTAGTCTGCTGTCTCTTACAAATGACTTGCTCTAGTCTAGTTCACCCTGAAGCAGCAGCAGCAACAATAACAATACAGGCTCTGGGGTCCCACTGGAAACCCTCTGAATTGGGGTGGTACCCAGCAGTTCTTTCTAACCGGTTCTGCTACACACTGGAGTACAAAGATTTGCTTACTGACAAGACAGACCCTCCTTCCTCAGGTGTCCCTTGTGGTGGTTTCTACCTGCAAGGCACGCTGCTTCCCGTCCTGTGCACCCACTCACAGCCCCATCTTGGGGGCTGCTTTGTTCAACTCCACTGACACTGTTCATTTCTTCTGCATACAGGGCCCCTTGCACGAAGGTGCTTAATGCAGTGCCTGTTGGTCTAGTCTTAGGCATAGGAAGGAGGTGGGTGATGGCCTACAGTGATCATGGAGAGGGATGAACTGACTGGTAATGCGTATAAGGTTTACTTGGGGGGGGGTGATAAAAACTTCCTGTAAGTAGCTATCAGTAGTGATGTTTGTGCAGCTCTCCATATGCTGAAGCCATGAGTTGTCACAGTGTGAACAGGCAAGCTTTATAACATAAATCACATGACAATAAAGATGTTTGGAAAACTCCTATTCTTGATCCTAGGGAGTGTATAGTCTTTGCTGTTTCATTGTATGTTACTATGGAGTCTTAATTAATGCTTCCATCTCTTAGAAGCTTCTGGGGGTCAGACCCTGGGTCATGGACCTCTCAGCTATTTCTGGAGCTGACATGAGCCTTTAGCCTAGCTAGGAGCTCTGTGGCTATGCTCTTCTTTCCCACATGGAATGTCACGTTTGAAGGAGAAGGGAAGTCTGGGGCTCTGTCTTGGTACTTTTCCCTCATACCCACAGCACTCAGAAAGGTTAGACTGTGAACAGGGGAAGGGTAGGGGTGACTGCCTTATCTCCCTGTGTCACAGGCTATGGTTGGAAAAGGACATGTGGTTTGTTTGACTTGCCTCCATGTCATGAAGACAATCCATGATGGCAGACCAGTTATTCAGTCTAGATGTACCTTCCCAGACCTTGGCAGTGTGTACACTCGCTATCCCTTTCCAAACCTGTGAGCTGCTATAGCACAGTGACAGGGTGCTTGGCTGTGTTCAATTCCTGGTTGCTCCCCCCCTCAAAAAAAAAACCTTCAGAACACAGTTGATAGGGAACATTTTTAGATTTTGGCACTTTGGGGAGAAATTCAGTGATATGTAAATAATTCTTGGGGCTAAGACAGTTAAGGCAACACAACAGATAAGAGCATTGGCTGCTATTGCAGAGGACATGAGTGAGTTCCCAGCACTCACATGGCAATTCACAAGCATCTGTAACCCCAGTTCCAGGGGATCCAATGGCCTCTTCTGGCCTCCATGGGCACTACATGTCCACTGTGCACAAACATACATGCAGGCAAATGCCTAAGCACATAAAACAAAAACAAATCCTTTAAAAAAAGGCTTTTGCTGTTTTTGCTATATGAAGATCTGTTTACTGTTCCATATGTTCAGCTGTGTTGTCTGTCTCTCAGGGCATTTAAGCATCTGGGAAGGGATTAACTAGACCCATGAAATCGCCGGCCAGCGATGCTGTGCTCTAAGACTTGAGTGCTTCGTACATTGCTTTTAGAACAGTGCGCAAGTTCCTTAGCATAATTGAAAGCAGGATATTTGCTCTGGTAAGATCTTGATGGCCTTGTTCTGGTAATCTGACCCTTGTCTTCAGTGAGGAACTGGTGGCTGAAGCACACGCCCTCTGCACCCGGCTAGAGAGCACGCTGCAAGACACCGTGAAGGAGCAAGACCGCAGCTTCACGGTAACAACCCTCGGGGACCCCAGCTCGTCCGCTCCCTTCCTTTCTGTAGCAAAAGAGGAGAGGAGGAGGGAAAGCGACTTGGTATCAGCTTTGGCACATACATTTTTAAGTTTTTTGTAATTATTTCATGCTTAGAAATGCCATGTGCATCCGTTATCTTATTCCTTATGAGAATTAATCCCAGTGAGGAGGCAGCGGTGTTCCCAGAAGCCCCTTCCCTATCTTTGGAACCACTGCAGAGCATCTGTTTGTGTTGGGCCCAGTGCTGGGCTCCGTGACAAAAGAGGAACCTGTCATGCATAGCTTTGCGCGGCTCAGGGACTCAACGGTTTAGCCACAGGCAGTGTCAGAGAAATTGACCTGAAGAAATCTAGCTGTGATTCAGGTGCTTTCAGACAAAGCGTAAATGATGATTGGTGTCTACATGGCCTTTTCCTGCTAACGCAATTGTCTACTCCCTGCTTTCACTTCTAACGTGGGGTAATTGGAAGAAACCCTGCTGCCAGTTGCCACCGTCTCTAATCTGCTCACGTGTCTGTCACGTGTAAGCCTCCCTAACTCCTGCTGCTTTTTACCTCCTGATACTGTTTCTTCCATCTCACTACTTGCTTGCACTTTAACCAGAGAAAGGGGAAGCCTCATTCGTTGGCATGGAAACATAGCTGAGTACCAGCTTCCTGCAGAGAGTGTGTGAGTGAGCTCTCTGTGTGACCTCCACGCTCCACAGGCACTGAGTTCCAGGAACTCCAGCTAGTCCAAAGGACGTCTGCACATTTGAATATAGAACTCACTTGGCTCACAGGTGTCCTGTAGTACCAGGACTGATGCTGATAACGTATGAACATCCTTTTAGATTGTGTTGCTTGCCTCCTGGAGAGGAAAAATGCCCATGGCCGCTGAGTAGTTGTGTGCCTGTTAACTTTCAGAGTCTAGACTGGAGCTGGTTACAGATGGAGAATGACGAAAGGAGTAGCCTGGAGCAGGCCTGTGACTGAGGTTCCTATGGACTGACCCCATGGCTCTGGATGTGATGATGTTCTGGTGTCTGCAGCACCCAGCTGGAGATCTCCCTCTCCCAGCAGCTGTGACAGTTGCCCTCAGTAGCCTACTGCTGGCCCCGTCTACACACTGGACGTCCTGTACCACAGAAGCACAGGAAGTACCAGTTATGGGTGTTCAGAGCATCGACACTTCGGAGCTGCTTCCTCTGTCGTTAAGAAGAAAGCGTTCAGTAGTTTGCCACCCAGAGCATATGGCAAATGTCTGTCTTGAGTGTTTCCAGGCAGCGGCTAAGCTGCCCCTTTGGACCACTGCAGGGAGAGAGATCTGCCCTGCCTATCCTTTCTCACCCCACAGCTCAGGCTTCCTCTGGATCCAGAGGATCAAATCATAGGTTTCATGGTCCTGACTTTCTTCCTCTTTTCACCTCTCCACTGGTAAATATCATTTCTGCTTTCTGTGCTGCTCATTGTGGCAAATGATCTTTAACCAAATTGTAGTGATGCCAAGATCCCTGCTGTCTCTGGTCCTCCAAGCCACAGAGTGTGCCACTTACAGAGCCAGGCAGACTGGAAATGCGGCTACCTTCTCTTGAGCTACCCAAAGATTACCTGGAATCCGTTGTCGTGAAGAAGAAAGGAAGACGAAGGGTTTTACCTTCTGCTACCCTACTGAACACTCTGCCACTCCTCTGTACCTGTCAGGTGTGTGTGTGTGTGTGTGTGTGTGTGTGTGCATGAGTGTGCATGTGCGTGAGTTTAGGATGGGATGTTGCTGCCTCTTTCTTACATTAGCTAGGAGCATTATTAAAATGGTTTATTATATAAATAGTTTCTATATTTTATAACATGACTCAGATATATATTCTAGTATCAAATGTGTATTTCTACAATATACCATCACTAGTTCTTGTGAGCTCAAAACTCAACACCAGAGAAAATTCTGTAAAATTGAATGGAGTATGTCTAGATCATGAGCCATTTCAACAAAACTTGTATGTGTTTATCTGTGCGTGCATGCGTGTGTGTGCGTGTACATGCACGTATAAAAAACAGGCTCAGGTTATCATAAACAGGTATATTTTGTTATAAAAGAAGCAAACTGGGAACAGGAATTTCAATGTGGGCATGAAACATCAATGGTCAAGTGTTCAGAAGGACTTCATACTTTGATTACTTCCTAGAGAGTCAAGCTGTACACTGGTAAACTATCTGAAAACTCATAATAAAGACCCTGGCTTAAACTTAATGTAAACTCATCCTTGAGTAACGTCATTTGACCATAGAGCCCCGCCCCTCCTGTATGCTCAAGGTCTACTAACATCCAGAAGTATTGGAGTCAAGAAAACATGATTTTAGGAATCCTGGAAAGGGCATAGTGGGAATAAGACCAGGAAGGGTGGGATGAGATTGGGAAGGGAATGAATGTTGGGCTAAGAGCTGTGGTTTAATAAACAGTTGGGAGTCACAGGAAAACTTTATGCAAGAAAATGACATTAACCCAAAGCACTAATTTGGAAAGTTTGTCACTAGACCTTTGTAATTTATAACAAGGTAAAATTCAAGGGTTATTTTTGTTTCCACAAAAGATGAATGTCTTAGTTTGTGTTTCCGTTGCTGTGAAGAAACACCAGATCAAAGAGCAAGTAGGGGGGGAAAGAGTTTATTTGCCTTATAATTCCACATCACAGTTCATCATCAAAGGAAGTCAGGGCAGGAATCTGGAGGCAGGAGCTGTTGCAGAGGTCATGGAGGGGTGTTCATTACTGGCTTGTTTCCCAGGACTCACTCAACCTGCTTTCTTATAGAACCCAGGATCAACTACCCAGGGTTGGCCCCACCCACAATGGGCTGGTCCCTCTTCTATCAATCACTAATTAAGAAAATGTCCTACAACCTGATCTTATGGAGGCATCTTCTCAATTGAGGTTCCCTATGTTCAGATAACTCTAGCTTAAGTTAGCTAGCCAGCACCATAAAATAAATACATTTTTTCCCCTTCTGAGTACAGGTAAAATTCTGGAACATTGCATTAAATGAATCAGAGAAAGGGCAGACTATGCTGGGATCTGAGTACTGACACTGACACCGAGTTCCTTGGGGGCCTGTTCTAAGCCAACTAGTGGACTCCCACAAAAAAAAAAAACAGGGAAAAAACTTTCTCCAACTATAACAAATGACATAGCTAAAACAAATTTATTCTTAACATGTAAGGCAAGAAATTGAAATCTAGATTTCAGCAAGACTGTACTTCCCCTAAAGGTTTGGGAAGGGAACCTTTGCCATCCTCGTCCCATTTTGGTAATTATTTCCAGATAAGCCTCAGCTTGGGATAGCGTCTCTTCTTAAGGGTCATTGGCTCACCTACTTTTCTTATAGCTAAAGTTATGTTCTGTTGTGGCAAAGGAGTGGCCCTGGCTGAGACAGCAGAGGGTGAGAGGTGGGGGCCGAAGTGAAGATGACCTCTGACCCATTTCTGTGGCCCTAACCTAGGCACCCTGTCCCAGAAGTTCCCCTGCCGTCCCAAACAGCACCACCAAATAGATGCCATATTCAAATAGGAGCTGTGGAGG
Source organism: Bramus lutescens (assembly GCA_001685075.1). NCBI lineage: Eukaryota > Metazoa > Chordata > Mammalia > Rodentia > Cricetidae > Bramus > Bramus lutescens. Next base: position 517,370 of record LOEQ01000099.1, on the reverse strand, counting down.
ATAGTTCACACTCAACCTGTAATTTACCCTTGCATGATTCACAGAAATATTATCATTTGATTTGGAGCCAGTCTGGAAAATCTAGGGTAAATACCACCTCTCAAGATGCAAATACAGTTGTGCATTTTGCCATATAAGGTGACATTCAAGGTTCTAGAAATTAGGGTGTAGACATACCCTGGTGCCACTATCAATCCAGTCAAACCTCCAGCCCCAATAAAACTTTTCCCACATACCCACTTCTCAAAGTCTTACTGCTTGAAGCAGTGCACCATCAGCCCTGAGACCAAAATCTCATCTGAATGGCCGGCCACTCAAAAAAGTCCTAAATAGCATCATCTCAATCACGTGTGGACACAATGCCCCTGCCTTGGGCCTGGGGAGAGAACTCAGCCCTCAGAGCACTGGCTACTCTTTTAACACACCTGTGTTTGATTCCCAGCACCTACATGGCAGCTCAGAACCATCTGTAACTCCAGTTCCAGAGGTTCAGATGCCCTCTCCTGGCCTCTGCTGGCACCAGGCATGCATGTGATACAGACATACATGCAAGCAATACACCCATACACATAAAATAAATACAAGTACTTAAAAAAAAAGATTTCCTGTCTTTGGACCTAGAACACAAATCACCTACTCCAGGCACTATGATTTTAAAAAGCACGTGATGGATGTTCCCCTTCCAAAGTTCCAGTAGGTGCCAAATTCTGTAGATAATCACCTGGCTTGGGACTCTTGTCTACTAGATTCATGGCTATCCAGTAGACTTTTGTATCAACTCTAAGCAAACCATAGACCTCTGCCTATACTAACTGCTTAGGCTATGACTCCATCCATAGGGATGAGGCAGAGATGCATAAAAGATAGTTTAGCTTGGTACCCCCATTTGGTTTGGGGGTTGTATACCACACACGTTTAATAATGTACTTACCCAGAGCTATATAGAGAGACCCTTCATGTACTTTGCAGCCTAGTCTCTTCACCGGTGTATGCACAAAGCACACACCCCACTCCTAAGAGGACACCTAGCCTCAAAGCCCCTCCTCCCCCTAGCTTGCATCAGGCTATGTGTTCTCCCTTCTCTGAAAAATAGTGTGAATTTCCCCACCCCAGTAACAAATATAGATGTTTGTTATAATAAGCATATATTCAAGTATGTTGTTCCCAGTGTATCCAGGTATGAGGAACAGAAGGTCAATCTAGGCTGACCTAGTTTTGAGCACATGTGCTGTAAGGCAAAACTTGGCCTTCCAGTGTCCTTTTGGGTAGAATCCTGTGTTTGCCTTCTGTGTTAGTTATTTTTTCTGTTGCTTTGGTAAAACACTAACCAGTGGTAACCTCAATTATAAAAGGTGTATTTTGCCTTTATTTTTCCCAGAGGGTTAGACTCCATAATGGCAGGGAAGGCATGGCCTGATGGCAGGAGCAGGGGGCTGGGTGATTGCATTTTTCTTCCACACACAGGAAGCAGAATAGGAGGAGATCAGGAAGGAAATGAGGCAAGACTATAAACCTTCACACCCCACCTCTCTAGCAAGACTGCACTCTCTAAAGGTCACACACACACAAACACACAACTGTACCACTAACCTAGGACCAAGTATTGAAGTACATACATTTGTGGGGAACATTTCTCATTCAAACTACCACATTCAGGTTCCTACCTGATGAAGACTCATGGGCACTCATGGTGTAAAATGCAGTTAGACCAACTTCAGAATTTCCCATAGTCTTTAAAAGTCTCAACACTTCAAAGTTCTTGTCTCTCTAAAACTCAAAGGAGTCTCTTAACTGTGCCCTCGGTAAAATGAAACAGTAAATTACATACTTAAAACATACAGTAGCACAGACTATACATGCCTGTAACAAAAGGGAAAGACTAGGGGCACACTATGGAAAAGTTAGAGCAAAACAAGACTGAACCCCAGAAAGGCAAGCATCCAGTTCCTGTGCTTCCATGTCTGTTTTCTGGGGCTTGGATTTCTAAGGGCTTACACAGCTTGACCCCTCCAGCTTTGCTTTTTCTGTAATAGACATTGATCGCATGGGTTTGTTCCATTCCATGTATGTATGCAGCTCTTATGGGCAAGTATGTCATGGCTCTCTAATCTCTTAGCATCTTGGGGTCCCCAACACAACCCAGACATCTCCTTTATAACTATGCAATGCCCCTGCTGACACCGACCCTGCTACACATTACCTGGCCTCTGTGGCCTTCTGAAACCATAGAGAAAAAGTTTGTGATCCCCTCAATCTGGCACCGTCTTTGTCTCCAAAACCACCACCACATGCACAACACCTCCAAATCTGGGTGCCATCTTGGGATGGACCCACGTCTCCTTGGATCACAATAGCAGCAGTTTTGTAATCCTTGCCTCCCAAGTGCTAGGTTTAAAGTCATGTGCCACAATGCCTGGCCTGATTCTTGTTTCTTAATCAAAGACATGTAATGGAAAAACGAGAGTCTGTTCCACTAGAAGAAGAATGAATTAGACTCTGTTGTACAGAAAAGAATTCAAGATGGATGAAAGACGTTAATTTAAACCTAAGATGTTGGAACTGCTGGATGAAACATAGGGAACACTCTTTTTGGAAGATACTTTTTGGAAGACAGAGGTAGGTAGATCTCTGTGAGTTCAAGGCCAGCCTGGTCTATAAAATGATTTCCAGGACAGGCTAGGACTGTTACACAGAGAAACCCTGTCTCAAAAAATAAAAATTAAAAAAAGATACTGGGGTAGGCAAGGACTTTCTGAACAGAGCTTTAATAGCATAGGAACTAGACCTAGGAACTAGACCCAGGTGTCAACAGATGGAAGTACATGAAATCAAAATGTTTGACATGGCAAGAGAAACTATCAGTGAAGCTAACGGCCTACAGAAGGGAGTTTACCAGTTATACTTCAGATGAGGGCTAATATCCAAAATCTAAAAGGAAACTAAACACCAAGGAAATAAAACTTCCATTCAACAAATTGTCTAATGAACCGGATGAACAGTTTTTTTCAAAATGCAAAGCCGCCCCCCCTTTTCTTGGATGTTGGAGGAGGCCCCTTGTTGGTTCCTAGCTGCCCAACCCCAAAATAATCACACAGAAACTTTATTAATTAAATAACTGCTTGGCCCATTAGCTCTAGCTTCTTATTGGATAACTCTTACATATTAATTTAACCCATTTCTATTAATCTGTGTATCACCACCAGGCTGTGGCTTACCAGGAAAAGTTTCGGCGTATATCTCCAATGGGGCTAAATTGCTTCTCCTTTCTTTCTCCCAGCATTCAGTTTAGTTTTCCCTGCCTACCTAAGTTCTGCCCTNGGATAACTCTTACATATTAATTTAACCCATTTCTATTAATCTGTGTATCACCACCAGGCTGTGGCTTACCAGGAAAAGTTTCGGCGTATATCTCCAATGGGGCTAAATTGCTTCTCCTTTCTTTCTCCCAGCATTCAGTTTAGTTTTCCCTGCCTACCTAAGTTCTGCCCTGCTACAGGTCCAAAGCAGTTTCTTTATTCATTAATGGTAATCACAGCATACAGAGGGGACTCCCACACCAACAAGGTTTCTCTGTGTAACAGCCCTGGCTGTCCTGGAACTCACTCTGTAGAGCAGGCTGATCTCAAATTCACAGAGATAATCCCAGCACTCAGGAGGCAGAGGCATGAAGATCTCTCAGTTTGAGGCCAACCTGTTCTACAGAATGAGTTCCAGGACAGCCAGGGCTACACAGAGAAACTCTTGGGGGGGGGAGTACAAAGCCAATAAATATTCTTAAAAGTGTTCAATATCCCTAGTCATCGGGGAAATGCAACTAAAACTGCTTTGAGATCCGTCTCACCCCAGTCAGGAAGGCAAGCATGGAGAAGTCTTACTGAAGAGGATGCGGTGAAAGAGGAATCCTTATTCATGGCTAGTAGGGGTGCAAACTAATGCAGCCATCATGGAAATCAGAGGTTCCTCAAAGATTGAAACTAAAATTATATGACACAGCATTTCACTCCTAGGCTTATACTCAAAGACTCCCACACCCTACCCTTGAGATATTTGCTTGCCCATTTTTGTTGCTGCTCCATTTACTAGCACAAGGAAATGGAACAAACCCAGATGTCTATCAACAGATGAATGGATAATAAAAATCTGGTACATATATAAAGTGGGAAATTATTCCTCGCTATAGAAAAATGAAATCACAAGCTTCAAGAAAATGGATGGGTTTAGAATGTATAATATTAAGGGAGGATACACAACCTCAAAAGGAAAACAGGCTGCATATTCTACTTGATGTGTATTCTGGCCTCTAAAGCATCTGTATATACAAATGTACACCTGGGTATAGTGCAACATTTAGGAAGGAGAGCAAGAAAGATATTAAGCGATGAGGATGTAATGCAGGAAAAAGACGGATAAGTCAGGCAAGCGACTTGCTGTTCTGGTTTTACCACCCACACTGTCTTTCCTGCCAATCCTCACATCTCTGTCCCAGTGAACTTGTTCCAGTTTGTGCAGAACTTTGTAGCTGATGCTTTGGGGTGGGCTCCTGCTTCTACAGGGACTCCACCACAGTTGTTATCCTCACACCCCCTTTCTCTTCACCATGGCTCTGCATGGTCCCTTTTATGAGAGAGGTGTTTTTTTAAACATTCTCTCTAAATCAGGGGTTCCCAGTCTTCCTAATGCTGCGACCCTCTAATACAGTTCCTCATGTTGTGGTGACCCCAAAACCATGAAATTATTTTTGTTGCTACTTCCTAACTAATTTTACTACTGTTATCAATTGCAATGTAAATGTCTTCAGCGACCCCTGTGAAAACGTTTGACCCCCAGAGGGGCTGCAGCCCACAGGTTGAGAACCAATGCTGTAACTGGACCCCTGTCTCTCACTTCCCAAGGGCTGTCCTATTTCCTTGCTTAGTTTTGTTTATTCCTGCAGTGTTGTGGGTGTGCAGTGTTGAGGACCTCATTTCTGCTAAGCATGCACTCTCACAGCGAGTCACTTATATTCTTGACCCGTTATCAGGCCACGTTATCACTCCCTGTCACGGAAAATGCTCACGACTTGACTTGCCATTACTGTGTATCCCACACCCAAAGCAGTGCCCTGTCCGTTGTAATAAAAATAAGTCGCTTATCTAAAGCATTTCTGTATTGTGAAAATAATAATAATGCGTTGATGGACCTGATGGTGCATACTTATCCTAGCACCCACGAGACTGAGGCAGGAGGATTTCTGTGAGTTGGAGGCCAGCCTGAGTGAGCTACATGGTTGCAGTCTGGACTACATAGGGACATCCCATCTTAGGACAAAATAAAAACTAAAACTAAATAAGCCACAACAACAATTATGGAAATTTTAAAGTTAGGATTGGGGCAGAAAAGTAAAAGTGTATGTTCCAAAATACTAATAATAGCTAAGCTAGAGGACAATTGGTTTTAATTTTCCTTTTTTCCTTTCCTTCTCTTTTCAGATTTACTTACACTAGTATGTACCATAGTAAAAATTTTAACTTTATGCTCAAATCACTCGCTGCAATTGCAGTTACTATGAACCCCATGAGGCATACTTATAAATATAGCGCAGGTGCTATATTTCAATTCTAGCAAATTGTAAGGTTTTCGCATGTAAGCCGTATGGCATGAGGGCTGCGTTGCTGATCATCTAGGCCAGACACTTCCTGTGGTCTTTTCATAACTTTAGCTTCTCCCACAAAAGGCAAGCGTATTTAATAAGACAAAACACATCTCCAGCCATTGGTTGACCAAGTTTTGGTTGGGATATTTCATTCCCTGTTTTACCCGGTGCCCAAGAGCACAGAGCAGCTCTTGGATCCTGACAGCCAACCTGGCGCTGGTACTCCACACATAAAGTACAGGCCACGTGTTCCACGGCCGTTGCTCACAGCAGCCGACGTCCACCGCCTTCTGCACCTCGGGCTCTGAAGCGGACTGCTCTCCTACCCGGAGAGCAGATTTGATCTCAGGTTAACCCACTAAAAGGGTAACTCCGACCTCCCCCCTGCTTCTGCCCTGGCGCCCGCTAAGCCCCGCCCCGCCCCGCCGCCTAGCGCGTGACGTCACCGCGCTGC
>LOEQ01000099.1:460948-505188 GCA_001685075.1 Bramus lutescens | reverse complement strand
CCCTCTTCTGGCTTGCAGGCATATACACAGACAGAATATTGTATACATAATAAACATATTTTTTTAGAAAAATACTATTATTTTTTATGATTTTATCTAGCAATCTCAGACCTATCTGCTGTCTGGCTCCTGTGAATGCTTCTGAATAATTCTAGAAATATGAGATTTCCAAAAATGAGTTGTTTGCCTTTTATTCTGTTATGTTAGGTATAGAAACAGCCAGGGTCTGAATTGCTGGTGGCCAGTATGCTACTGAGTAAAATTATTCATTACTATCTGTAAACAATTTATCTTTTTATTACCCAATTTAAAAATGAGAAGCCTGAGTAATTTCTTATATCTAATCTTCCTAAATCTTTTGTATACTTCTTGGTATGTGTTTCTTTCGAAAGTTAAATATGCTCTCAGTAATTTTTGAGGCTTTTATAAATTATCAAATAAATACAGAACATAAAAAGGTGAATGTAGGGGCAGATGTTATGGCACATGCCTTTAATCCCAGCACACAGGACACAGGCACAGGCCAATCTTAATGAATCCAAGACCAGTTTGGTCTACATAGTGAGTCCCAGGTCAGTTAGAGCTCAGTAGTGAACCCTGACTTTTTTTCAGGGGGGTAGTGGGGGAGAAAGCAAGAAACTGAGTCATGTCATATTATTGTGCATACTGGAGGTTTAAACAGGGCTGGCCAGATGGATCAGTAGATAAAGGCGCTTGCTGCCAAGCCTGCTGAACCTGAATTCAGTCCTTGGGACCACGTAGTAGGAGAGAAGTGACTCTAGCAGTTTGCCCTCTGACCTCTACATGCACATTGTGGCGTGTGTGCTTATACTCTCACCTGTAATCACAAAACTTCATTAATAAAGTTAGATTGAGACAAAATGTGATGTTGTGCCTGTCAGATTACCAAGTGTGATATGACATGTGGACAGAAATGCTTACTGCTTAAGATACAGTCTTTCTGATGCATCATTTGACAGAGTGTGTATATCTCCCCCTGTTTTTGAGACCAAGATCTCATTATGTAGCCTAGACTGGCCTGGAACTCCCAAAGATCCCCTGCTTCAGCCTTGGGAGAACTGGCATTAAAGGTGGCTCTATGAAATGTGTATATTTTGACCCAGGATTTTCACTTTAAAGACTTTGTCCTAATGGAGCTAATAAATAACAAGAATTCCACTAGTTCTTAACCTTGAGCAAGTACATGCATAGGCACTGTGGAAATGCAGTAAAAAGACGGGATCTTTATTCTTTCATGGTTTACATTTCAGATGACTGCTGTCTAGTATGGCAACCATGGGCCTCTTCTAGCCATTGAATTCTTGAAATGCAGTTACTGGAGCTGAAGAACATAAAGTCGCAATTACGGTTAAATTGTCATGTGACTAGTGTAATACTAGCAAGACCTCGTGGGTGTGTCAGTCTGGTAGTGGTTCTCACTGGGGGTGTCCTAGAGTAGTAGCATCAGTGCTCTGTGGCAACGTACAAGTGCAGGTTGCTGGTCTTTCTACCTACCTAAGACATAACAAATCAGAAACTCTAGGGTGAGACTTGGTATTCTGTGTTTAATAAGTGTATTTGCTTTTTTGTTGGTGGTGGTGATGGTTTTTCAAGATGGGGTTTCTCTGTAGCCCTGGCTGTCCTGAAGCACTCTCTATAGACCAGGCTGACTCAGATTGGCCTGCCTCTGCCTCCTAAGTGCTGGTTGAAGGTGTGTACCACCACTATCCACTTTTTATTTATTTTTTTATTAGAAAGTTTTGTTATGTGTATGTATGTGGGTTTATGAGCCCCATGTGCATACAGGAGCCTATGGAGGCCAGAAAAGGACATAGGAGTCCCTGTAACTGAAGTTACAGTTGTGAGCCACTCTAGGTGCTGGGAACTGAACCCTATCTTCTGCAACAGCAGTAAATGCTCTTAGCTGTTGAACCATCTCTCTAGTCCCAATATATCTACTTTCTCTTAGCACACTTAAACAGATTTATTTTACCAACAAATACAGCAATTTTGTGGCTGCATATTAATTCATTGTATGAATTTATTTAACAGATATCCTACTTGTGAACCTTAGATTGCTTTTCAGAATTTTGACAAAATTATAATGGTACCATGGATAACCCTGTTCTAAGAGAGTCTCAGTAAAATAAATAGTACAAGTGAATGTTAAAGGATGGGCGTACAGGTGATTTTTCCCCCACTTAATTTTCAGGGCCATGAGATTAATAAGCAATCTTAACAGTGTGTGTAACTTTATTTTCACATTTCCCTCTCTTTTTAAAAAAAAAGTTGTTTGCATTAATTTATTTGGTGTGTGTGTGTGTGAATATGTGTGTGCAGTGGTGCACATGTGGAGGTCAGAGGGCAACTTGCAGGAATCCGTTCCCTTCTTCCACCTTGTGGGTTCCACGGGTTAAACTCAGGTCATCAGGCTTGGCAACAAGGGCCCTTACCCACAGAGCCAACTTATCAGCCCTGTTTTCTCAGTTCTCCATAGTAAAAGTAGGGTGCTTGTGTGGTACTAGGAGCGCAGGTCCTCTCATGAGCCAGGCATCCACTTTCCCACTGACCTGCATTTCCAGCCCCCAGAAGTTAATTCTATGTAAACAAGAGTCATTTAAAGTTATTTACTAGTCTTTCTCTGTTGCTCTTTTAAGCATTTTATTCTGGGGAGTTTGTTCCCAGTGATTACTTTTCCATACCTTCTGCTTCAAAACTTGTCCAATAACCCCTTGCTTCTTACTCCTCAGTGTTATCTTTTAGTGATTTGGTAGATGTTATATTTATATGAATTCTTTATTTTTAATTTTCTGTATAGCCGGGAGTAGGAACAAAAATTGCAGAAAAGATCGATGAATTTTTGGCAACTGGAAAATTGCGTAAACTTGAAAAGGTAACATTTTAATTTAATTCTTCGTTTGATCACAGTATCCCCTCCTTATGGCACAGAGTAGAATAATTGGCGTAATTCACCTTAGTGAGACCCAGAAGCAAAAGGGATAATTGGCATTAAACATCCTGTTTTAAAAATGCAAGTGTTGCTTCTGTAACATTCAGTGGGCAGGACTGGTGGAGCATGCCTGTGGCACCAGCAGTACTTGGCAGGCTGAGGCAAGGAAGGTGTCTTGATCTTATGAGTTTTAGACCAGCATGGTAAGACTTTCTCAAAAGAAGAAAGAACCTCTTCTCCCATTACCATATGTGGCCCTTGAGAGACTGAGTGTCTAGTAGAGTTGCCTCTCATTGTACCATTCAAAGTGATAAGTCTTGATGAAAAAAAGCATTGTCACTCATTTATTCAGTCTGTGCCTGAACTCTTCTGAGCATTTTTAATGGTTTTTGTTTCTTTTTATGATATAATTTTTGTGACTAGTCCTTTTAAAAAGTATTAGAAAATTGAAAACTGAAAGGGCAGTGGGTATTAAATGTTCATACTAAAAGTAACTACACAAGGTAGCGTTTGTAATTCTCTAGATCTAGATCTTATTCAGCAACATATGTATAAAACCAAAACCAAATACTGTGTGTATTGAATAAATTAGAGATGAAATGTCTTTACTACTCTGTTATCGCCCACAAGCTACTCAGGTCACATGTGTTTTCTGCAAATGCAATGATTTTGTGCTTTGCTTTTTGCATCTTGGTGTATTTCCAATAAGATCATTTCAGTTCACAGAGCATTGCTAAGTCAATAATAGATTGTTTTTCTTAAAGATTCGTCAGGATGATACGAGTTCGTCCATCAATTTCCTGACTCGCGTTACTGGCATTGGGTAAGAACTCATTCCTAAGCAGTCAGAGCTGTAGATCAGTCTTCCTGTGATGTCACCCAAACTAAAGTACATGCTTCTTCCTTCAGAACTTGCACTTCTCCACCTACCTTCGGGCATTTGCCCATTCAGTTCGTCCTTGTGTAGCGTGGGGATCTGCAGCTGGTCCTCGAGCCCACCCGGGGCAGGTGGTGTTGGCACCTTCCCAAACCAGCCTGGTTCCCAGACAGTGCTTTCTTCCCCCCAAACCCAGCACTTTCTTCTGTATCTTATTGTAGACTGTGTCTGCTGCATGTTTATCTTAAGGATTTCTTCACAGCCCTTTTTAAAATTTGGGCTAGTAAATTTTTATCTTAAAATTAATTTGAGGCTAGCAACAAAGAGAACTTCTTGAACACAGAACACATGAAAGCTTAGCATGGAATATTAGACCTATGGTACTTTATTCTTTCATCTTTATGAATCAAGACATTCCTTCAGCTGTATAATAATTGCTTTATTATTAACTGACCTTTATTCAAGTTTTAAACATAATAAACTGAAAATCAGTGTGACTCCTCAGAGAGTGCTATCACAGGACCCCTGTGTAGTTGTTGGTGGTATTCCCTATCATCCTGTCATTCGGCTGTACTAATTTCCTTCTTGAGCAAGCCAAGCTTATGCTTATCTGTGGGGCTCTCATGAATTGTTTCTCCATCTGAATTTTTTTCCCTTTGGCCTCCCAAACACCTGGCTTTTTGTCATCCATATATCAGCTCAGCATCTCAGAGTCTGGACTTCCTATCCAGTCTACATTGAGATGCTATACTGCTCTGTCATGTCATGCTGTGTTCATCTGCCTGACATTTTTCTTGCTTATATTTATATCTGTTGTTTTTCTCTACCTGCTGGCATACGAGTGGGTAAATGCCAGCGCTGTTATTTGTCTTGTTTATGCAGTGTTTCCAGCAGTGTGTGTGGGACTCAGTTGAGTTAATGAGTGTTCAAGGGCCCACAAATCTGTGCGTGAACATTATGACAACTAGCTGCTTAGGCGTCTTTTTATGTTCAAGTTCATGTCCATCAATTGACGTAAGATCCAAAGTCTTTGGGTAAGATGAACATTAGCAAAGGAACTGTGCAGCATTTAGCAAGTCTTGTTTACCTTAATAAAAGCTCTGTACCTGATAGTAAAAGATGTAGTTGATTATCCCAAAAACCTTGAGTTTCACCTGATACTGAGATTGTGTTTTGTTGTTGTTGTTGTAGGCCATCTGCTGCAAGGAAGTTTGTAGATGAAGGAATTAAAACATTAGAAGGTAAGTATCACGTATGTCACTAAGTCCAATTTCAATCTCCAACAAGGTCACCTTGAAAGTCCCATTCTCAGTAAATAAATGCAAATAAAGTAATTGGTCATCACCGCACAGTAGAGAGCAGAGCTAGGGTGACATCCACCTTCCTGTCTTAGGCTTTTTTAGGTTTGCAACAAAAATCTGAGACAAGCAGGAAGTTGCCTTGTGCTGCAAGATGAGCTCTAAAGCCATATCTGTGTTTTGGATCAGCATATATAATAGCAAGCCAAAGAAAAACGATAAGTAGTAGATAGATAAAACATTACCCAACCCCAACTTATCACATGTAGCCCAAATCAACTGGAGAAGCCCCTTTAAGGCAGCCAGGTGAAGTCCCCAGTAGAGAGAGTCCTGAAGAGAACAGTGTCCCGTCCGGGGAGTCTTCTGAGTAAAAGAACATATCAAAGTAAAAGAACAAATCTAGCAAGCAACAAATGACATCATCTGATTGGTGCCTAACAGTAGCCTCAGAATCCTCTGAAGAAGTTGAAGCAGTCAGTTGGAATTCCTGGGGGAGCTTTTTCTGCATGGATGAGCTTCCCATAGCTGAACCTCCAGCTTCTCTCTCCCACTGCAAGTGTTTTTATATCAGGGATAAAGAACAGTGACCTGTGTTAGCAGCGATCTGCCTATTGGGGCTGTGTTCTTACTCTCAGGCTGTTTTGCCCCTTGTTACAGAGTTAAGAGGGCCTTGAAGGACTCTTTGAGATGCATGTGCTTCAGTCTGAAATGGAGGGACCAGGGAAGGGGAAACATCTCTGCTTTGAATGTTAGCTTCTTGGTAAACTCAAACAGCACATGACAGACTTCTCAGCTTAAAGACAACTAAATAGCGATTATTTGACAATTTTTGGAAGTTCTAAATTGCTTGCTTCTAAACAGTGTTTAGACAGTGACATCTTAGACTAAAAGCTAGATTTTATATGTTGACAGTGTTTCTTTTAGAGATGCAGTGCTATTGGAGGAATGTTAGCTTTCAAAAAATGGGGGGGGAGGCGGATTAGAGCCTAAACCAGACAGTTTAGTAGATTTTCCTTAACTTCATGTAAGCATCCTTTAAATGTAACTTATCTCCTTGTGCTTTCCTGAGAGTACGTGTGGATCCATTAGCACACCCGTGGGATGTTTACTGTGCCACCCTTAGCACAGGATGAAATATCTGTGGGTTTGACTACTTTTAAGCCACGCAGATAGGTTAGATGGACAGATTTTGGAAACTGATGGAGGTTTGAATGCCACTTCCAATACATCATTGCAGTGAGTGAGGTTAGTTCTTCAGTTTCTGGACCATGTTGTAGGTGTTTCTGACTCATAGGTTCAATATCTTAACAAAGTAAGGCTCTTAGAGTGTTTGGTGAGTAGTAAACACTTAATGTTGGTAACATACCTGTGGGAACTTTATATTAGTGATACTACTTGTAAGCCAAATAGTCAGAAAATAAACTGCCTGTATGTCTCAGGAGGATTTTGTACTTTTTTGCTTGTAACATAAACTGTTTATCAGTCAGTGAGATGATTGTTCAAAAGGGTCAAGAACTTGTGTGTTTGACAAAATTATCCACCTGGTAATGTCTAGAATCTCCTAGTTTTTTCATAATTTTCATGTGTAATATAGTGGTGACTGTGTACAGACTTGTAATCCTTTCCATTTCATGTCAGATATATTTGGGAGTATTTTCTCTAGGAGGTAGTGTATGTTCATGTGTCATAAATATGCATATTCTCCATTCCTTCAGAGGGAACTTATGTATCTATCAGTATACTGATGATTAAACAAATTATATTTGAAGCTTTTTCTTTAACAAGAGCTGCTACTACATTCCTGTCATTCACATTAATATCACAGTATTTGCAGAGTAAAAGATAAAGATAATGCCCCCTCCTTATTAGGAGTTTCAGCACGTGTCTTCACAAATTCATCTCAATGCTAGCTGAACAAGGGAGCCAGCGCGTTTAAGAAGACTGAGTGTAGACCAGACATGGTGGCGGACACCTTTAAACCTAACTCTTAGAAAGGCAGAGGCAGGCTGATCTCTGAGTTCAAGGCCAGCCAGGACTACATAGTGAGCCTCAGTCTCAAAAAGAAAAAAAAATGTAGTCAGTTATAAACCTTAAGAAACTGTGGTTACTATTGCTGCTATAGCCAGTATAGTAAGTGATGTTAAATCTGTTTACCATGTTTTAACTATAGCCAGTAAGATGGCTTCTTTTCCCTTGTTTGCTTTGTGTACTCTTTCATCAACTTCAAGTTGAAATTTTGATGTATTATATAAAAATGATCTTAAAATCAGCTGTTTGCAGCATTGATTTGAAAAGTGTTTTCACTAGCTCTCAGTGTCTGCAGGGTTTAGTTCTCAGTGTCCATGGGGTTTAGTTTTCAGTGTCTGTGGGATTTTTCCATCATGTTTTGAAAACCATTTCAATATCTTTTGCTTCAGCGTAGTTCTTTGTAGGAAAGGTAACGAGGTTTATTATCTTTTCTAAAATGTATTCAAACTAAGCACCTCAACTTTATCTTCTATTCAGATCTCAGGAAAAATGAAGATAAATTGAACCATCATCAACGAATCGGGCTAAAGTAAGATAGCTAATTTTGATAGTTGAGATGTAAAAGCTTTCAGAGACATTCTACTCTACTTTTTGAGATTATAAGATATTAGCATTTCTCCATTTCCTTTCCTCCCTCCTTCACATGGACCTCACCTTGCTCTCTTTGGAATTCCTGGCCTCTTTTTTCAACAGTTGTTACATATTCGTGTATAGACATTCTGTCATACACCATAATCTTTAGACGTAGCTAAAGTCAACCATTTTTCTATTCAGAAATGCTAAAATTTGTTGCAGAATCTTGTAAAGATTTTGCTTATGTTCATATATTTTATTATTACATTGTAGCTTTTTTTTTTTACTTTGAGAATTCCTTTCATTCTCTCAACTCTAATTGGGGAGTTTCCTTTTAAATATGGAGAACGGAGATCTGAGTACACTTCTTGTTTGCATCGTGCAAAGCCGGATAAAAACTGTCAAATGGTGAGGTGTGGCTCTCTTGGGGAGATTCCCTTGCCTCAGACTACCCAGACCTGAAATTGCAAGCATTAGATAACTGTACCCAGCTCAGGTAGCTCTTCAGGAGCTTATTCACAGTCTGAGAAGGACATGAGGTGTGTAAAGTTTACATGAATATAAGAAAGATTTCAAATACGAATGAAAGTGTAGTATGTCAGCATCATAATGGTTTTGTGTAGCTGATGTCGCTTACAGCGTTGGTATACTAGCACTGTGTGTGTGTCTCTGATGTTATATAATCTTGATTTGTTCCAAATTGCATTTTTTCCTGTTGATGCCTTTGGATTCCTTGCATCTGTGTAGTCTATGGAGAACCTGAAAGTTAGGGGGATTTTTGAGGTATTCTGAAGAGCCTGGGTACCCAGAACTGTTCTAGACACATGCACAGTCATTCTTAGGCATATGTGTAGACACTATTTCATGCTAAGATATCATCCTATTGGCCTTCCTGAAATACAGTTTATGTGTTATGCAGTAAACATGTATAAAATACACAGTTGGATAACTTTTAATCTATTTCCAGGGTTGTGCAACCACTATTCCAGTCAGTTTTAGGATATCTTTCTTACCCTAAAGGAGCCTAGTATGTTCTTCCCCATTTGACCCTCACACACTTCTCTCCAAGCTCTGGAACCAGTAATCTTTCTACCTCTACAACTTTTCCTGTTCCGGATGGTCCACACATCTTTCATGACTGGCTTATTCACTCAGCATCTTATTTTCTTAGGTTCATCCATATTTTGGGATACTATTTAAAATACAAAAAATTTGAAAACTATTGGTATAACTTTCAACTGGTGTATAAAAACAAAATTACGGGGAGGGAGAGAGGACTGGGGTTGGTATGTAAAATGAATAAAGATTGTTTTTAAAAAAAATCAAGACGTTAAACTGAAAAAAAGATTGCACATGTTTATGGGGCTAAAAACAAAAGTTGCACGTATTTATGGGATATCATGTTTTATTGCATGTGTATATTGCATAACATTTTGTTATAACATGTTTTGTTACATGTTTACATTGTATAATATTTTAAATCAGGGTAAACATACCCATATCCTAAACAGTTATCTTTTTCATGTTGTAAACATTCAAAATACCTTCTAACTTTTTGATGCTGTGTGTTATCATTATTTAGAAAAGAAATAAAACCACACAGATTATTTAGCATCTAGCTACCCTCAGGGCAGGAGCACATCAGAGCCTCATTCCTGTTTTTAGTTTTTAGGTGCTTTGACCTTTAAACCTTTAGCTTACCAGCAGAGAGTAGTCTACTTTGAAAGCATGAAGCATAATTTATATATAATTACTGTAGTTCATGTTGTTTGTTTAGCTTTGTTTAGACTGGATCTCATGTGTCCTGAACTGGTCTTGAAACTGCTTTGTAACAAGCCAGAGAGCAATGATCACCTCCTAAAGTGCTGTAATTGCAGGCATGTGCCACCACACCTGGTTCATGCAGACCTGGGAACTCAGGTCTGAACCAGCGCTTTGGGCATACTAAGCAAAAAGTCTACCAACTAAGTTGCGTTCTCAGCCCCATTTCTTCACTCCTGCTGTGTGAATACAAAGTCTGAAATTTACAAATGATTCTGTTCAGGACGTGAACTAATAGAATAAACAGGAATAGAGGCCTTCTCCACACCTGCCCTGGCTTTCTTTTCAGTGAATTCTAGTCTTGATTTCTAAGTATGATCTGCTTCTATGCTTATATGAGGGCAATTTTTAAAGAGATTAAAATTATACAGAAATCTCTCTCCACTTGCTCTGTCTTCCTAGATATTTTGAGGACTTTGAAAAAAGAATTCCTCGTGAAGAGATGCTGCAGATGCAAGTACGGGCTCCTTATTGTGTTCTTCATTAGCGTGTGGGTGCCTGTTGGTTTTGGAGCACTGACCTAGCTTTTCTTCTGGTAGGATATTGTACTTGGTGAAGTTAAAAGAGTGGATCCCGAATACATTGCTACAGTCTGTGGCAGTTTCAGACGAGGTAACATACTTCACAGTCTTGAGTTATTCATGACTTGATGGTAAAATCACTACTATATGTGACAATGTGAATTAAAAATATATAATTTGTGTCACTTCATGGACTAAAGCCCATAGTATTAGTTAAGTCTGCTTATTCATGAATGGAAATATGTAAAACTATTGTTTATCCCATATTCTGTTGTTTCTGTCAGTACACCTGAGTAGATATGAGTTACAGCATAGTACAAGGTTACCCTGTTGGAAGTAAGGTCTGTGTATGTGTGTCTTCTATTTCATTCTAGCTTAGCCTAGTTAAGTAGGTCTTTGTTCTTTGTTATCATAGGGGCAGAGTCCAGCGGAGACATGGATGTTCTTCTGACCCACCCAAACTTCACCTCAGAGTCAAGCAAACAGGTATCTCAGAATGTCTAAGCAGATGTGATTCATCTTACAGTGAGGGAGTATCATTTCCTAATTGATAATTGATATTTTCACCATGTTTGTTGATGGTGCTGGGGATTGAACTTGGGGCCTCATTCATGCTAAGCAAGGGCTCTACCACTAAGCTGTAGCCCTAACCCTTAAGTTTAATTTTTCTATGAAATATCATATGTATAAACAATTATTATTAAATACACATAAGTGGGTGAGTGAATGAAAGAGTCACTGGGGTAGAGCCTGCTAATGCTCTTCTCACCGTGTGAAGTGGGAAAGTCCGAAGAACTAGCGGGGAAGAGCTGCTACATAACGAGTAAACCTGGGCTGGGATACCACTCTTGAGACGTGAACACCTCTTTATTCCTTACCACACTTACTGTGAGCTCCTGGTCCCGTAGTGCAGAATCTGCCCCCGTCTCTGATGTTGCATAAGCCGGGACACAGACACTGGAGGTTTCTGCCCAGGCTGTGAACAGCATTTTCCTGCAGTGGAAGGGTCCCTGTCCTTCTTAGTGGGTACGCTGATGTCCACGAACTGTTACCTGATTGTCCCTTAAACTGATTGGGTTCTGTGAGAGGCAAAATGAGTTAGAAAGAACAATTCAGTTTCTTGAGCATATCCTTACATTTGAATGAGATGAAATTTAAGAAGATATTTTCAGAATTATTTATTGATTTCAGAAATACTTAGCATGAAATCTATTTTTTTCATTAAAAGAATTTTTTTCTATTACAGTAAGGCCAGAGATATGGCTCAGCAGGTAAAGATGATTTACACCAGATCGACTATTTAAGTTCAATTCCTGGATCCCACATGGTTGGGGGAGAAAACCAATTCTCTCCAGTTGTTCTCTGAGCACCACATGGGTACAGTACCATGTGTGTACACATATACACACTAGATAAATAAATGCAAATAAACTGTTGTGAAACTTTACCCATTGAAATACATTAAATTTTAGAATATTGTGCTTTTTAAAAATAGAGCTAATTCAGGACTGGAGAGATAGCTCAGTGGTTAAGAGCACTGACTGCTCTTCCAGAAGACCCAGGTTCAATTCCAAGACCACATTGCAGCTCACGACTGTCTGAAGATCCAATTGTAGGGGATCTGACACCTTCATACCAATGCACATAAAATAAAAGTTAAATAAACCATAAAAAATATTTAAAAAAAAAGAATCTCAACTCTAGGAGAACGGGGTCTTGCCTTGTTCATGGACATCTTCACTTGGGACTCTCTGTGTAACATAATATAACAATCATTTTTAAAAAATAGAGCTAATTCTTTGATTTTGTGAAATCAGATTATGTTTGTTTATTATCATTGGAAGCATAAGTGGTTTCTAAGAAACAAAGATTATTTCATTTTATGGTCAGAGTTGGTGACATCTGCTTTTAATTCCAGCATTTGGAGGTAGAGGCAAGAGGTTCATCATGAGTTCAGTGTTAGCTCCAGACCCATCAGGGTTATGTAGCAAGATCTTGTCTCCTAAAGAAAGAAGGCAAAGAAAAGGAAAGAAAGAAAAAGCAAAAGAGTTCAATTTGGTGAGTTTTCTACTAGAGGGCAAATATGCTCAACATACAAAAACAGGGTCCTGGGAAGATGGCATAGGCCTGACAGCCTGAGTTGAATGCCTAAAACCCCCTTTAAAAACCAGATGTGGCTGGCATGCGTCTGGAAACCCCACACTCCCATGGGAGGATAGACAGTAGAGACAGAACAAGCAGCGGAAGATTGCAGGCCAACTATCCTGAAAAATGTGGAGCAGAGCCAAGAGACCCCAATAGAATGAAAGGAGACGACAGCTCTGAAGTGTTGTTTCCTGGTATAAACACCACAGCATGCATGCGTTGGTACTCACACACATAAATAAGTAATTTTGGAGACTTATGTCTGTAATTATGTGTATGTGTCTATATAGAAATGTACAGATATGTACATAGGTGCCCTCAGAGACCAGGGGTGTTGGATCCCCTAGAACTGTAGTGACAGACAGTTGTAAACCACCTGATATGAATGCTAGAAATTGAACTGGGGTTCTCTGGAGGAACAGCAAGTGTTCTTAACCACTGAGTCGTCTTTCCAACTCCAAATAATATCTTTTTAAAAGAAACAGCGTGGGTCTGGGGATGGAACTCAGTAGGTAGAATGAATTTGTAACATTCGAAGGGCCCTATATCCCTAGCACAACATAAAACAGGATGTGATGGTACAGCAGCCAGATTATCTTGATCTACTTATTTATTTTTCTTTCTCCCTTCCTTCATTTATTTATTTATTTACTTACTTATTTTGAGGCAGTGTTTCTCTGCGTATAGATGGCTGTCCTGGAACTCACTCTGTAGACCAGGCTGGCCTAGAACTCACAGAGATCTGCCTGTCTCTGCCTTCTAAATGCTGGGATTAAAGGCATGTGCCACCACTGCCCAGCTGGTCTACATATTTCTAACACAGACTTGATAGACCTTCTCAAAGAAAGGAAGGAAGAAAAGGAAACACAGAAACAGATTAGGGACTTGGGAACATGGCTCAGTGGCAGAGACTAAGGCCCTGGGTTCACTCTCCAATACCAAAGAAAATTTTCTTGTTGTAACAGGTATTCTTTTTTATTTCTTAACTGTAACTATACAGCCGAAGCTGTTACATCGTGTTGTGGAGCAGTTACAGAAAGTCCATTTCATTACAGACACTCTGTCAAAGGGCGAAACAAAGTTCATGGTAAGTGTTTAAATTTATCTGTGACTTGTAGTTTTCTGTTACCATCACAGATAACTACAGGGTGTGGAGATGCATGCCTTTAATTCTGCACTCGGGAGGCAGAGGCAGGAAGATACCTGTGAGTTTGAGGCCAGCCTGGTCTACGTAGAAAGCTTCAGGACAGCCAGGGCTCCCCACATAGAGAGATGCTGCCTCAAAACAAGAATAAAAAACAAATAGCATAACTCTGAGAGCTTGGTAAAAGTAATATCAGGATTTTTCTTGTAAACTCTTTGTCAGTCATTTGAATCTTCAAAATAAATATTATGCAGAATTTGCTCTTTAAAAATATTCATAATGACTGGCATGCAGTACTTTCTTAAAATACTGATTTCATATTCTCTGACTCAGAAGATTTTTGAGAGAGGCTAGAATTGCCTGATTAGTAATCTGTTCCAGCAGTTGTGGGAGAAGAGGAATCCAGGTTTATCATAGGACACACTGGAGAAGAACCATGCGCAAGGAGCAGGTAGCAGGGTTGCTGGGAGAGATAGTTCTAAGATCCACTATGCTGAGCTGTCAAAATTCTGTGAACTTTGGATAGAGATGTTAACCCAGCACTCGGGTTGAGGCAGGAAGATTGCCATGAGTTCAAGTCCTACGTAGGCTACATAGTGAATTACAAGCCACACCAGGCTACAATGTGAGACCTTATTAGAAAAAAAAAAGAAAAAAAAAAACAAGGTCTAGGAAATATATTGGAAACAGATGTATCTCTCTGAATAAGAAAACAGGAACGCTAATGGAAATCTAGGTCCAATATTCTTGCTGTTCTTTCTTGACTTACCTTTATGCTGTGTACTTCGTGTGGTCTCTTTTTTCTCCGTGCTGCATTTTTCCCATGTCACATGACTGAAAGGAAAGCATTCCTTTTGAGCACGAACATTCTAAACTTTGTAAGAGCCTTGACACTTGGACCTGACAGGGATGATACCGGAAGCACAAGATAATGACTGAGAAAGACAGAATAGATCGTTAGAAAGCAGAATGGTGGTTTAGAGCCCAGGAGAGGAGAAGCATTGTTTAGTTACATAGTTTAGGTAGGATAAAAATTAAAACACTAGATGTAGACATGGGTGGTGGCTGCACAGCGTGTAAAGTCCCCAGGGCCTAAGAACTTTCTTGCTATGTATATTTAACCACAACACAATCATGTTATTAACTGTGGTGATTTTAATGGGCTATGACCATGTATTGCTTAAGTTAGCCACAATATTTTCTAAAGAACTTTGAGAAATACATTAAAATGTGCTTTTCAGTTAACTATAAACTATTTGAAAACAAGGATCTTAAATGTGTCAGATTTTGAGAACTTACTGTGTCCAGAAGTATATGCACATGTGAGTTGGCATTGAAAGTAGGGTTTGGGGACCAGTCACATGTACATACCTAGGTACAGCAGTCTAAGGTGCTTGCTGTGAAAGCCTATGATCTGAGTTTAATTCCTGGAATCCACGTAAAGGTGTAAAGAGAACTGGCTCCCAAAAGTTCTCCTCTGGCTTCCATACTCCCACCGATGTGCTTGCACACACACACACACACACACACACACACACACACATACACACACACCACAATAATAAAATAGTTTAAAATAAATAGAAATAGGGTTTGCATAAGGATCATTCTCTAAATCTTTAGTTTGATTTTCACCCAGAATGAGGGCATATGTAATTTACATTTAGAAACATTTAAACATAAAAACATATCTTTCAGATATGACAAATAACATACATGAACTCACAGAATGCACACACAATATCTGCACAGGTTAAGACCATACAAATCCCAGCACGGAGAAGGGCAAGTGGACAGGGATAAAGTCCCACCCCCAGTAGAGGAGCTCTTTGCTGGGAAAGGGAAAGTCAGTGTTCTCTAGTGGAACCTCACTGGACAACTTGACCACACTGCAGGACACACCCCAGTCCCAGATGGACCCCATGGTTTTCGTTTCATGTGTGTGTGTGTATGTGAATATTTTGTTTTGATATTTTTGGTCTTATTGATAAATTTTTTTTCTGTTTTGATTTTTGTTTGATTTTCCTTTTTTTTTTTCTTTGAGAGAAAATGAAATTGGTGAGTATTGAGGTAGGGAGAATCTGAAAGGTACTGATTAAGAATTTTTTTATTAAGTTGTAAATTGTCATTATAGGCCAGGGCATTTTCTGCTGTTTCTATGGCCTTTGTCTCTTCTTCCATAAATTTTTGTGACAGATACCTAGGTACGGCAGTGTTCAGAGTTAGTAAACAGGGGTTAAAGTATATGGTGTATATTTTCTCGGGAAGTGGTGGATGTGGAGGCCAAAAGTCACTGTTGGGTGCTTCCTCCAGTTGACTTCAGCTTATTTTCTGAGAGAGACTCTCTCTGACTCTGGACTCAGAGGTTGGTATAGACTGGCTGCTCGGTTAGCAAATCCATGGGTCCTCTTACCTTTGCCTCCCTAGTGCTGAGGTTATAGGGGCTGCACTTCCCCTGCCGTGGTACTAGACTCAAACCCAAGTCCTGCTGCTTATATTGCAACCATTTTGCTTACTGTGTGTCTCTGCGGATCCCTTAGCTTTTTCTTTATCATATATTAACTACAATAATGAGTTTCATTATAACATTTTTATGCATATATGTAAGATGTTAATGACATTCTCGTGTATGTGTGTGATATATTTTGATCATATCATTCCTTGTTACCCTTGGCTGTCCCCTCATGTCCACTTACGATCTCCTCCTCCCAACCAGTCCTCTGCTTGCACATCTTCCCATATTGCTATTGTTTGCTGGCCCAGTTACTGGAGCATGAGTAGGGACTGTACATGCATGGGCCACTTAGCAGTGCCTAAACCACTAAGAGAGGAAGAAGACTACGTGTCACCACCTAGGCGTCTCTCCTTTGGCACCTTTAACTGCCTGTTAGTCCTCAGATAGAGGTCTGGCCTCATGAGCCTGTCCTCCCTCTACAACAGAATGGGGATGGGACCACTCTTGTGCAGGGATACTTAGGGCTACAGAGAGTTCAAGAGTGCAGTGCCCTGTCTTGCCTGGAAATGGCATTCCCACCCTTCCTCCTGTCCGCTTTCTACCAATTCCCTGAACCTTCAGGGTGTGATATAGTAGATGTCCCATTTAGGACTGATCCCGATAGCTGCTCTTTCTCCTGCCATAACTGCCACCAGCTGCAGAGGGTTTCTCTGCCCCATACCGAATGCAGCTCTGGTGCTTAGAGGTGAATACTTAAGCAGTTCAAAGACATGTTATGTCCATTTTAGACCACAGGAGCCAACCCAGCAGGACCCGTGTCCTCTCCAAACATGGCGTCTGACCAGGTTTCTAGTGCCAGATGTGATATTCCTCATATGGGCCAGCCTCATATCTGATTTAAAAAGCCGTTGATTATCCCTAAGACAGTCATGCTATTGTTTGGCAAGCCGGTAGTAGCACTCACAGTCCACAGCCAAGTAAGACATTTCTCTGCATTGACTCAATGGATGCATGCTCTAGCATGGATGTCCCCAAGAATAGAGTCCATGTGACTCTCAGGTAAAACCTAGTTTCATTCTAGAATCAAAGCTGACCAGTTGGTCAGGAAAAGTTTTACAAACCAAAACTGTCTGTGTCTTTGTTAGAAGGGACTTACTTTCCTGAAGAAAGCAAAAACTTGGCTACTTTTAGGTCTCTCAGATCAGGAATTCTGGCTAGGAGGGGAGACTGCCAGCACTCGCTGATGTGTAGTCTTGGGTGTGCCACTGCTGCTGCTTGTACCATGCATTGAGAGTGAGGTGGCTCACAGAAGAGAGAAAAATGGTCATTTACCCACGTAGACTGCCGTGGGATGACTGCCTTTTCCCGTTGCCTTCAGGTCCCCTACCAGAGTATAGCCTTGGCCAGAGTCCTTTATTTCCAGACAAGTAAGGCTTCTCATGAGAGCCTGACAGGAACTCCCTAGCTTGTACTTTGTTGAGTCA
The DNA here is from genome assembly GCA_001685075.1 of Bramus lutescens. Lineage (NCBI taxonomy): Eukaryota > Metazoa > Chordata > Mammalia > Rodentia > Cricetidae > Bramus > Bramus lutescens. The sequence continues at coordinate 487,892 of LOEQ01000099.1, read as the reverse complement.
CAGCCCAGAGACCTTTGGATCTCACTGGAGAGGCTTCTCAGCCAGATCCCGTCAGTTGTCAGTGGTCCAGGCAGCTGGCCACAGCACCAGGGTGAAGACGAGCCAAAGAGGAAAGGGTGACATCAGAGCCACCAAAATGTCATGCTGGGTACTGTAGTGACCAACCTGAGTTATAGAGGTAAACATGTTTACAAGTCCAGGACAGTTTGTTTCCATTCAAGTGACAGTACAAGATATTTTGACTTCTCTGAGGACATAAAAGGGTTTATTTTAGACATTTGGCATGAAACCAAAATCTACGCAATCTAAGAATTTTACAGCAACACAGGAAGCTTTGAGGAAAAGAACAAAAACAGTTGAAACCCATTTCTACAACAGACGACAAGCCTGTGAATCCAGGCACCCTTAGCTGTCACTGAGCACCTCATGATAATTCCAGCTGGAAACTTGCTGATGCCAGGGAAGGTATGTTTCGTATTATGAAGATGAGTATGTTTCATTAAGCTTCCAGGTAGAAGAACAGCTAAAGAAAACACCCAGTTTAGATCAGACTTTTCTGTCTTACTGAGTAAGACAGCATGGCTTTTAGTAACACATAAGCTTGTACATTAGATCCACGTGTTCTTAGAATATGACAGGAGGCACTTGTAATTGGACATATGGTGGTTTGGAGCTGGAGAGATGGCTCAGCACTGTTCTTCCAGAGGACCTGAGTTCAATTCCCAGCACCTATATTAAGTGGCTCACAATTTACCTATGACTCCAACTCCACGGGGCCCAACACCTCTAGCCTCTCTGTGCATGTACACAAACATAAAAATATCTTTTGTTAATTTTAAAGTGATACAGTGAAGTGTGTAGCACATTTACATATGCTTTTGTTATTGTACAGTATAGAAATTTTACCCATTTTTTTAGAAAAGGAAACGATGATAAAACTTAACTCAGGGACCATGGAGAGATGGCTTAGAGGTCAAGAGCACTGGCTGCTCTTCCAGAGGTCCTGAGTTCAATTCTCAGCAACCACATATTAATGGTTCACAGCCATCTAAAATGAGATCTGATGCCCTCTTCTGGCATGCATGCAGGCAGAATAAATACATCTTAAAAGAAAAAACAACTAAGAAAACTATAGAAGCAGAGAGATAGGTCAATGGTTAAGAATGCATAATGACCTGGTGGTGGTGCACACCTTTAATCCCAGCATTTGATAAGCAGAGGCAGGTAGAACTCTGAGTTTGAGACCAGTCTGGTCCTCAGAGTGTGTTTAACGAAAGCCAGGACTTTTACACAGAAAACCCTTATCTCAAAAGAAAAGAAAGAGAGGGAGGGAGGGAAAGAAGGAGAGGGGGGAAACTCAAGAAAAAGCTGGGATCCTAGCACCTACATAGGATGGTAACAGCTGCCTGTAATGCTAGAGGCAGGGTGTCCAATGTCTCTGGCCTCTGGACACCTGCATTCAATTATATACCTATACCCACATTTATAGAGATGGTAAGAAAGCACAATTACTTCATATTTTACCTAATATACTAAGAGGGTTTTCAATAATCAGATAAATCCCCATGTTACTGGTTTGTTCTAGCCCAGAGCCTCTGCATTCATTACTTTTGTCAGGTACTTAGCCCAGAGCTCAAAACTATTGTCTGCAGGCAGTCACCAGGCCTGTGGTCCATCTCACATGTACATAATTAAAAATAGAACTAGATCTTTAAAAAACTGTAAAAGTATAATGAAAACTCAAGTGTAGAGAAGATTATCAATCTTGTCTTTCAATCTTTATTGTTTTTGTTTTGTCTCTAAGATTTCTCCAAACTCTTCTATATCATATTTGAACTTTTCTTGATCTTCACCTGTAATATTCTGCCTGTTCACGAATCAGATAATCTTGTTGTCCCTGAGTGTTACTGCCAGCTTTCTCAATTTGTTTGCCTTGTGCATGATCTTTATTTTATTGAGGTTACATTTTCATGGTTGTTTTAGTCTCCATCTTCAGGCTTGGTGCTTTCCTTGACTAATCTCTAGTTTAGAACCCACAAAGGCCAAATCCTAGAAGCAGCATCCTTGTCTGCCCCCGTGTGGTTCATTAGTTAGGAGTACAGTGAGAAGGTGAAGGTCATATATCCTGTCCCGGGCATGGCATGTCAGGAACATGGCTTTCTACAGTGTTGGAATTCACTGACTAGTAGTAATGTTTACAGACTCCTCACAGACTGCGGTTTACCACACAGTTGTGATTCCCCAGCTGGTTAGATAAGATGTTAGCAAAGCTGGCTGGAGAGTTGCTGGAAGCATACAGGACTGAGTAGTCATGGGGTCAGGCAGAGCTGCAGAAGCACCAGGACACCCAAGGCAAGGTCCAGGACTAGGTCTGAACGGTCAGGTGAACACACGGAAGACACTGGGCATGCCCTGCCTGTCCATCCTTTAACACATGCCCAGGAGAGATGCAACAAGTCCCTGGGACTCTGGACTGCACAGTGTTCAATATCCCTTTTAAATAGGGGCTTCAGGTTAATTAAGTTGCAGACCTGGTTTTAATAATCCAGGTGCCCATGTGTTTCCAGTCTCCTTTGATAGGTTTACAAATGACACTTTTCACCTGCAGGAGTTATTGGCTTGTCCCTCACGGGTGGTGCTGGGCAGGTGGGTGGTCTTTCAGTGCACAGCGGAGTACAGTTGTGCCACCTCTGCATTTGTACTCAGAATGGAGCCAAATGCTGCTGTAACAGGGGAGTCACCCAGGGCAAGGAGTCCAAAGGCCACACACAGCATAGAGCAGCGCAGCGACCGCACAGTACGCACCCTGGTCTCCATCCAGAGCTTAGACATGCTGCTGCGATGAAAGTGCTCAGAAGCCTTGCACCACCGCTTCACCTTTAACGTTTGATGAGAAATAAGCCTGAAGTGTGTACGCTATCTAAACATTGTTTAAAATATCCATGTAGGGTGTGTGCCAGCTTCCCAGTAAAGATGATGAAAAGGAATATCCACACAGAAGAATTGATATCAGGTATGATTCAAATTGTGTTTGCTGAATCCTTTCCACTCCTGTCCTTAAGGCTGCAGACATGTGGAGAGCCACCTTTTATGAAGGGATGATAAATTTCTATGAATACAGAGTTGGCTGAAATGTGTACAGATGGTGAATGTCCCCAGATGTCAGTTTCTCGAGATTTGCCCCTCAGCAGAGCAGTAGCCATAGCTGCCGTGGTTTGCTGTGTTGTAGTAAGTGGGGCACCTTTTCATTTACGCATACCTGCATTCCTTATTGCGTGTGTAGCTGGAGCTTGGAGGCAAAAGCCTGGGCTCTGGCAGCCTGCACTTGCCTGTCCTCATAGGTCAGATAAAGACAAGAATTGGTAAGAAGCTCAGAGATGGGTTCCATGTGTCCGCACTGGGAAGGACAGATAACAGTTGTTGACATCCCCGACTTAAAGAGGGAAGAATTAGAGCAGGGCTAAGGGAGGTGAGGCGTGCAGTGAGCAGCTCTGGAAAGGGGGTGGCCCTAGACTGTCTGCTCTGGTCCTGCAAATTGGTCCCTGTGTTCTTGAGTGATGGTCACTTCGTGAGTGCAGCCTCACGAGTAATTACCCTTGCCAGAATGATGACCTGCACTATTTGAGGGTCCCCCATTCTGGAACCCCAAGTGACCCAGGAGGTTAGGGTAAGGTTAGGGGCAATGGTGAAAGTAAAGCAGAAAGCACAAGACGAAGGCAAGCCCGCTTTAGTTGAGTAGTGAGTGTTGTTAACAAAAGCAGCAGCTGGTAGCAGCCCAGTGACCAGTTGCAATCTAACGACCTGCTTTTCCTAGGATATGAGACCACGTATACTTACTTTAGTATTCTGATTTTACTGATTTTAGAAAACCTTGGCTAAACTTGAAATATGTGGTTAAAAAAATTTTTTTCCCTAAGGTTGATCCCCAAAGATCAGTATTACTGTGGTGTTCTCTACTTCACTGGGAGTGACATCTTTAATAAGAATATGAGAGCGCACGCTCTAGAAAAGGGCTTCACGATCAATGAGTACACCATCCGTCCCCTGGGGGTCACTGGTGAGTATCCTGACTGCCTCAGCAGAGGAGTGCTTTCCAGAGGTGCTCAGCTGGCCTTGTAAGCATATGCCACTGTGCCTGTGATCCCAGCCCCCTCTCAAAAACTAGGCATTTTAATATAATAAAGTTTCTTAGAAGACTTTTTAGTGATCCTGCCATTTAATTGTAGCTCTTTATGTTAATCCCACAGGAAATAAAAGATATCTTTAAGGCCTCAATTGATGGTGCACAAGGCGAAAGTGATTTCCAGCTCTGTGAGAATAGACATAGCTTGACTGGTACAGTGCTAGCTTGCACATCCGAGGCCCTGGGTTTGACCCTTCCTAGCTCCTTAGGATGCTCATTAAAAGGTCGTACTGATGGAAGAGGTTCTGTTTGGCTGTGTCTCTGAGACTTGTGAAGAGCTTGGGTGTCATTTCTTTCAGTGTCACTGAAAACTGATGCCTGAGACTGTGGCAGCGACAGAGCATGTTCTTAGCATGTAATAAGGACCAGGTGCCGTCCCCACCACCCCCACCTTCACAGGGGAGAATAAAAAAAATACAAAATAATTCCTGGGTAATTATTCTCACTTCATGCTTTAAGATTTAAAGAGTAAAGTGAGATTGCCCGGCAGGTAAGGGCCCTTCCCACAGCAGATTTGATTCCTGGGGTGTATGTGGTAGAAGGAGAATTGATCCCTGAAATCCTTTATCTTCCATGTGTTCCTCCTGTGGCATGCACATACCACATGTAGACATATGCATGTTTACACCACACACAAAATCAATAGAGATCTTGTTTAACATTTCACAACCTGCTGTGTAGTTTACTGGTAGTGTCAACTGGGAGAATGAAGCTTTGCCATTTTGTCCTAAATGTTGCATAAAGCAGGACTTCTGTCTCACGAAGATTGGAGCATGCTTTTCAAATTTAAACATCATACAGTTCACTTGGGTCCTCATTAAATGTGGCTTCTAATTTCATGGGCACTCAAGCATCTGAATTTCATTCTGCAGCCCAGGCTGACCTAGTCATGTACTGCCACACCTGACTTCTAAGTGATGTCCTAACAGCTAGCTTAAGAGCCACAGTCTGGGTTGCAGAAAAACTCAAAAATAGTTTATGATGGGTACAATAGAGATCCAGCAAAAAAAAGAGAATCATGAACTAGGGCGGCTTTCCTGGTCATAGTTGGGGTACCCAGGGTCTGTTATACTGGTAACATGTGACAGAACATACATGCAGGCTTCTAGCAGAAAGTGGAGGCAGGCAGGCAGGCAGGAACTTCTTCCAAGTGGCTAAGTTCCTTTCCCCTGTGTTGGAAAGGGAACCTGCTCGCAATCTGTGGTAATTAACTTCCCAAACTACTTCTTTTCTCTCTCTACTTGCAGGAGTTGCTGGGGAGGCCCTTCCAGTGGACAGTGAGCAGGACATTTTTGATTACATCCAGTGGAGCTACCGGGAGCCCAAGGATAGAAGCGAATGACACCAGCCCCCCACCTCCCCACCCTCCCACCCTGGCTTTTCCCACTAGGAGTCCTAATTTATTTCTTAACCTTTGCTATGTAAGGGTTTTGGTGTTTTTAAGTGATTGCTTCTTCTCCAGGCTTACCATGTACTGTAGTCAATAAAGCTCTTGAACTATTAAATACTTATTTTCTTAGCAGGTGTACTTAATTTAGTGTGGCGTTTATGAGCACATTCACTGTGGGTTTAGCAGAGACAGGTACAAGCTGGGATGAGAGAAAGGTTAATGGGAATTTTATTTCTGCCCTGCATTGCAGCCCTGTCCTCCTCTTACTGTCTCCTGTTTACTCTACAGGTCACTTGGCTCTCCCAGGGGCTGCCCCGGACGCTGGTTCAGTGTTCTCTAGAAACTAGGGACTGCCAGGCGTGATGGCACACAGCATTAATCCCAGCACTCGGGAGGCAGAGATGGGCAGGTCTCTGAGTTCAAAACCAATCTACAGAGTGAGTTCCAGAACACCAGCCCACCAGAGCTGCATAGTGAAACCCTGTCTAAAGATAGAAAAGAAAAAAAAAACGAGGTGACTTCATCAATGTAATCTTTTTCTTTGACCCGTTTTCTGCTTGAAATATATACTAATAGCTAGAAGAACAGGTGTGCGCTTTATCTCAGAAGTAGCAGCCCCTCACCTGAAATGACACGTGATTTACGGGATGGGCGCATTCATATTTGTCTGCTAGACAGTTCACTGTATATCAAAGGTCACATGGTACACCCACGATTTCAATTTTTAGAAAAGATTTATTTGGACAGGTTGAATTGGCTGTATCAGAATTGTTTTATTGTAGAATCATGTCAGTATTCTAGACAGGAGACAAAAAGCATATCATAGTACTCTGGTTACTGTGTATTTCAGTTGCTAGGTTTGGTTCTATATTTATGCTGGGTATAGTGCTCATCGGTTATCCCAACCTGGAGCTTGAGATAAGAAGACAGTGAGTTTGAGGACAGCCTGGGCTACATAGCTTACTTTGAGACCCTGTCTGAAAACTCCTCCCTCTACCCAAAGAAGTACCCAAAAGGCAGAAGCAGGTGGATCTCTATGAGTTCAAGATAGCCAGGTTGACAGCAAGTTCCAGCCCAGTCGGGGCTACACAGTGAAACCCCATCTCAAAAAGAAAAATAAAAAATAACAATAATAAAATTAGTGCCTGGCTGTGAGTCCCATGTTTACAACCGTGTTACAGTCATATTCTCTGGCATACTCTTAGCCGTGTCTGTTGCCGGTTTCCAGTCACCTGACTTCGACACACTAGTCCAGGACCACAGTCACAGCGCTGGAAGATTTCTGGGGCTTGGGCAGTGTCCTTATGCCCTCTCCTGGAGCAGACTTGTCCCTCTAGTAGAACTGGCTTGCAAATTTTTGTCCAAAAATGGCGAGCACAGCAAAGTCCAGGGTCACAGTCAGAAGTTCTCAGACAGCTTTCTCCCTCCTGTCCTGTATAACAAGTTAGACTCGGCTTTAGTAGCAGGTGGGCAGCATTCATTGCTTATGGCAGAAGAAGGGTTAAGGGTGTGTGTGTTATTCTAATGGCATGACTTTAGGGATCTAGGAATGAAGGTTACAACCTAAAAATAGCAACAGTCAACAGGACCCATTGGTCTCACACAATGAGGGAATATTCTAGCCCTTCCTAATAGGGTTTATTGTTTGTCTTATTTAAGTCAAGACATCAAGAAAAGAAGAAGCTGACATTGGTGATAGCATGCCTTTAATCCCAGCACTCAGGAGGCAGAGGCAGGTGGATCTCTGTGAGTTCGAGGCCAGCCTGATCTACAGAGTGAGTTCCAGGACAGCCAAAGGTACACAGAGAAACCCTGTCTCAAAAAAAACAAAAGAGAGAAGGAAAGAGGGGATTTCCAGGCCTGAGAAATAAGTAGCATTCCACAAAGTTTTGCTAATGTAATTTTTCGTGTACATATATGGGACAGCTAACCCAGTGATGTTGGCAGGGAGAGCCATGTTACCCCTTCACTTTCAAATATTTTGTGATCTCAGACTGTCATTTGGTGCTCGAATTTTGTTTTTAAAAAATTCTTTTAATCACCAAGTGTGGTAGCAAACCCCTTTAATCCCAGCAGAGGCCGTTGGTGCTCTGAGTACATAGTGAGTTCCAGGACAGCCAGGGCTACACAGACCCTGACTCCAAACACCAACAAAAATCCATTTTGTATTTTGTACAAGGTTTGAGTGAATGCATTTACTTTGATCTGTGTATGCTAAGGCTAGAGAAAGGGAAAATGGCACTTGTTACACCCCAGCATTGTGAAAGGGGTGTGTGTGTGTGTGTGCACGGATGCGTGTGTGTAATTGAACACTGGATAATTTTTTTCCTAAGCACTTATTACGAAGGGTCTTGTCCTGGCCTAGCCCGTGGAGCCTCTTGAGTTGTTCCAAGAGTTCACAGACGTTAGTGTCAGCCTGTGAGGCTGGGAGCAAGAAAATTGTTTTTCAAAGAAAATGTGCTCGGAATGATGTTCTTACCCTTACTGCTCTGTGATTTAACACTGGGCTTCCCCTGAGGTCTGTTTTCCTCTGTGGGCCGTTTGGCAGTTCCTTCTGCATAGGTGCCATCTTGGTCATCAGTGTTTCTGCCCATTGCTGGCCTTGTGTCTTCCCCAGCAGTGCAAACATCTGAGGGATAACCAGCTTTAGTTAGTGTTACCAAGGGACAAGTACAGGTGTGCAGTTAATGTATTGCTAAAGGATTTGGTAGCTCTTCTACCTTCTATTTTATATTTTATATTTCTCATGCATACCCTGTATGTCTTACACATGTGTGCGTGCACACACACACACACATATAAAAGCATACTTATATGCTCACATACAGCAAATAAAGTAGTCGATTAATAAAAATCCAAGCGTAAATGGGAAGATCCAAACCAGTCTACTTTGACTCTCCTTCAGATTCATTTTACCCCTGTCACTGGTAAAAGGTGTCGACGGGTAATAATTTGTTTCCTCAACACAGACAGCTGCACAGATCTCCTTCCTCCAGACCCAAGAACACCGCAGGGCCTGCCTCCCGTGAACTGTCTTAGCCTGTGTGACTCCCACGGTGCCTTCGGTGGCAGCCCCCACAGCTTGCCCCAGGGTCACTCACTGTTCACACAGACGGTTCCCGGGCAGCACATGGCACTCCTCTGGCACCTCCTCTGAGCTCTGCGGCACGTGGCACAGAGCGACCTATCGTCGTGCAGCGTGAAGCAGAATTTTCCTACACTGCAGTCCTTGTCTGACGCACACTGTGAACCCTGCAAAGACAAGCTTGTCACAGGCTGGGAAATCCAGTGAGACTGAAGAGGTCTTTAGCCAGCACATGTGTTGGGGTGGAGGGGGGGTGCTGTTGAGATATTGTGGTGAGCTTTGGGCACCATCTTAATTTTTTTAGCATGATTGGTTTTCTCCCAGAAAAGAATACATCAAACTCCCTGTGAGAAGACCTTGGTTGCTTGTGTTTGAAAACTTGTCTTTAAGCAATTATGGACCAGCCAACCTCCAACCCATTTTACTTCAAAACTCAGAATTTAATGTTTTTATACTCTCCGTAGAAAATCAGTTTTTCTTGTGTGTCTTAGAAACAATAGATAGAATTGTAAGTCCGCTGTACCAGTTCCTCCCGAATTATCCTTCATTCTGTGTGCAGTGTGCACACCGCGTAGAATAGAGCGTGATGCATAGTATACACGAATGATAATGGCCCCTCAAACAATTCTGTAAAGTAGATTATTGCAATAATGTGTCGTGTCTTAATGCGTTTAAGCCCTAACTCCTACATACATGCTTGTAGCCTTGGTCCGAATTCCTGTCTTCTTCACTGCTAAATCGAAAAGCTGTGCCTGTCTCGAGATGTGAGGAAGGCAAATGACCATAAAGGCCTAGCCCATGGTACCGCTTTCATTAGACACTGACTGGTAGGCAAAGTCAGAGCCCTGGCCTGAAAACCACTTTATGGCCTTTTGTTTTTCCTGCTTTTTGAAAGGTTTCGTCTGCAGTCCAGGCTGACCTCTGACTCGCTGTCAGCTCCTTATTCGGCCTTCCCTGCCTCCTGAGTGACGGGATTGCGGGTTTCTCTTGTCGTAGTCAGTGGCAGGAGAACTGGGTTTCATGTGCAAGCTCAGTTTACTTAGAGGTGAGGGTGTCCTGCCTGACACACGCCATCGTTACTGCGTTGCTCTAGTTGAACTTACCTTCCCAGTGCCTTGCAAGTCAGTAGAGCTCTTGATGTTGTTGAAATCCAGAACCAGCGCTCCCAGGGGTGAACAGAACCAGCTGAGTCCGAGCAAGGCCACCAGTACCATCCTTCAGTCACTCAGGTCTCTCGGAAGTTCCCAGTACCCCTTGCGTCTTCTGAGGCTGGGCTGCTGCAACCTCGGAGCTGAGTGGTCCTGCCGGGCGATCTGCAAGTCGCCAGAGCGGCCTTTTCTGAAAGAGAAGCGATTCTACCCAAGGACCTTGTGTTAAATGAGACAGGCCGGGTCTGACCAGCATGCTTTTCAGAAACTATTTATAGCCAGATGCGGCCCCTCTTCTCCCTTCCAGCCCACTCGTTTCCTTCCTCGTTACCCCACACAGGCTACAACAGATCCCTTCAAATCTTTGATCAATAGTTCAAAACAAGGACTCAGTGGAAGGAGACCAGAGGCAGGGCCACAGTGGCTGCTCCTCCAGGCAGGAATCCCTCTTAATTATCACATGCATATCAAAGTCAGTTCAAAGGGCTCCCGGGAGAGAAGGATGCTGCTATCAAAGGCAGTCCTAATCACCTGCATTTCCGACCCTCAAACCTTTGGGGGGGGAGGGGCAGACTAAAATATGTTTTCACAGCTAGTTGTACTCAAAGGAAAAAAGAATGACTCACATTTGCCCATATACTGTAGATGCTTAAAAGGAACAAAATAAAACTAATGAATCACTGAATCTACCCTGAAGTCTAAAATAGAGAAGTCCTGACATCTGCCCTCAAATGTCCCAACAGCTTGCGAATTGTGACTGTGGCATCCATCACCTGCCCTGTTAAGATAAGAGTCACTTGGGAAATCACTCTTCTTACAATGAAAACTGAGCTGTTTGAAGTCAGAGTTGTTTTCCTAGGAAACTAATGGGGTACGTAAATATCTGATTTTATTTTCAAATGTCTTAACTCCTTTTTAAACTGATACAGAAAAGCATAAATTGGCACCTTTACTTCCAGCACTTGGGAAGTGGAGGCAAAAGGATCCCGAGTTCAAGGTCAGTCTTGGCCACATAGCAAGTTGGACCCTGTAATAAAAAATAATAATGATTTTTTTAAAGATTTTATTTTTAACTATGCACACATGGGGGGTGGGTTGTGCGTGTGGTGCAGTGCCTAGGAGAGGCCAGAAGAGGGCGTGAGAGGCCCTGGAGGTGAACAGGAGGTAAGGCTGCCTACCGTGGGTACTTTTCATTACCCAGACATCTCTCCAAACCCTAAATTGAGTTATTTTTTGCTTTGTTTTGTTTTAGTTTTTTGAGACATGGTTTCTCTGGTAGCTTTGTAGAACCTGCTCTGTAGACCAGGCTAGTTTTGAACTCACAGAGATCCTCCTGCCTCCACCTCCTCGAGTCCTAGGATTAAAGGTGTGTGCCACCACTGCCTGGCTTCCGAAATGGAATTTTTAAAATATCTACTTTTGCCCTTTCTCGTAGATAAAAATTTTATTTTTGAAATAGAATCTTGCTGTGTTGCCCAGGTTGCCCTCAGACCCCTGGCTCAAGCATCTATCTGCCTCCACCTCCAAGTAGCAAGGACCAAAGCACCACCTGGGGCTGTCAGAGAAGTGAAAGGGGTAAATGAAGTGTGTGCTTCTCTGCATTCTGAACACTTTAAAGAGAAAGCAAACTCGATGTGGGAGGAAAAAAGATCTTTTAGTCCTTTACATGGCTGTCATTCTTTTCAGGGTGAACTCAGCCTAGGACTGTCTAAAACCTACCAAGTTAGGCGGCTGGAGAATTGCTGTTAAGAGCACTGACTGCTCTTACAGAGGATCTTGGGTTCAATTCCCAGCACCCACAGGGAGGCTCACAGCCATCCGTAACTCCGGTACCAAGGAATCGGATGCCCTCTTCAGGTACCAGGCACACACGTGGGGCTCAAACATAGACACAGGCAAAACACTTGTATGTAAGATAATAAAAATCTTTTTAAAAATAGATAAAATCTAACAAGATCAATATTTTCTGTTAAGTGGGGAGGGCCCCATGGCTTTGCTGGGTCTTCTTGCAGTGCTCCCATTCAGCCAAGGACCCCTATGACACACTGAGATGCTGAGGACACTGGACACTCTCAGCTGAGAGTTCCCCAGCAGGGCTCTGCTCTCAAGCTACATGGGGTGGGGGGGAATGAAGGGGGCGGGGAAGGGACTTTCTATCCAGCTCAGGGATGCTCCTATGTGTGCACTGGGTGTTCTCTTCCCCGTTTTTGTTCTGGCATTGCTTGCTCTGCTAACATCAAAACCCTTAGGCAATGCAATAAGCCTGGGGAGTAGGGGAGTTACAGAGCCCATTTTGAAGGTAGAACGGTATGAGCTGGGATAAAACTCCAGCTGCCTTCCGTGTGGCGGTTCTGCTTCTTGCCCCTGCCTGAACTGCAGAGAGTGTCAGGGAACCCAAGGCTTTAGGGTACTGACACATGAAAAGACAGATAGAAAGGAGATCCTGGAACGTCAAGTTCTTATGACTGGCTGTCGGAAATAAACTACGAAATAGGATCTGGAGTCCAGAGAAGGAGCCTCGGATGGAGTTGTGGTGCCCTTTTATTAACTCTAATGCAGGTGTAATGTCAGAGGGGACACCATATAGACCTTCTAAAGAAAAAAGTATGTGTTCACAGGACAGCTGTTGGAGTAGGGCACTTGTTGGCTCCCAGGCACCCGGCTATCTTAGACCCGAAATAGTCACACAGAAACTGTATTAATTAAATCACTGCTTGGCCCATTAGCTCTAGCTTCTTATTGGCTAACTCTTACATATTACTTTAACCCGTCTCCATTAATCTGTGTATCGCCACATGGCAGTGACTTAGCGGCAAAGTTTTGGCATGTCTTACTATGGCAGAGGCTCCATGGCATCTCCCTGACTCCGCCTCCTTTCTCCCAGCATTCAGCCTAGCTTAGCTTTCCCTGCCTACCTAAGTTCTGTCTTGCTATAGGTCCAAAGCAGTTTCTTTATTCATTAATNTTAATTAAATCACTGCTTGGCCCATTAGCTCTAGCTTCTTATTGGCTAACTCTTACATATTACTTTAACCCGTCTCCATTAATCTGTGTATCGCCACATGGCAGTGACTTAGCGGCAAAGTTTTGGCATGTCTTACTATGGCAGAGGCTCCATGGCATCTCCCTGACTCCGCCTCCTTTCTCCCAGCATTCAGCCTAGCTTAGCTTTCCCTGCCTACCTAAGTTCTGTCTTGCTATAGGTCCAAAGCAGTTTCTTTATTCATTAATAGTAATCACAGCACACAGAGGGGACTCCTACATCAGGCAACTAATATTTGAGCTGATTTCTGTGGGATACAGCAGAGGCACATGGCAGTCGGGGAGTGGTGGTGCGCCTTTAGTCCCAGCGGGCAGATCTATGTGAGTTCAAGGCCAGCCTGGTCTACAAAGAAACCCTGTCTCAAAAAACAAAACTGAATCAAAGGCTCATAGTAGTGATGGATAATGGGTTCTGGTTCTGGATATAAGTACTCTAGGCTGGAAAGGAGATAGGGGTATCAGGATAACAATTTGATTCAAGGAAAGCTCTCCACCTTGGTAGGATGTCTAATATCAAGATGTGAGATTAACTATGCTTCCCATGAAAAACACCCTCCACTCTCCTGGACAGAGGTTACGGTGTCAGACCAACACTGGAAAGTGCCTCTGTCTGTCGTTCCATGTCTCTCTGTCTCATCTCTGTCTCTGTCTACACACACACACACACACACACACACACACACACTACTGAACAAATGTTGGCTTCAGGGTCAGACAGACCCAATTTGGTCACCACCCTGGCTTCCCGGCTCCACTTTCTGTTCCTCCAAACACCACTTAGAAAACTCCCCTCTGCTTGGCTACTTACGTAGGTTTTCACCTAGGTGCTGAGCCCTGGAAGGGTCAGGCTAATCGATCTTTGGATCCTTAGATTCAAATACTAAGCACATAATAAAAGCTCAAAAACAAATCGACACAGGACTTTGCACAACAGTCCAGGCTGCCCTGGGAACTGGCATCTTCAGCATCCTTCGTTTGGGATCTGCAAATATGAACCACCATACTTAACAAAGCTCTGAGACTTTTTATGTGACACACAATTATAGAAATAAATAGATTTATGTGATCTTTTTGATGTAGCATGTTGCCAAGGCAACTTCCAGAAGAATGAATTTATTTTGGTTTAGGGCTCCTTGGAGTCCCTGATGGCAGGGACAGCCTGGCAGCAGGCAGCAGGCCTGGCAGCCAAGAACAGAAAACTTAGACCTCACATCTTCAGCCACAAGTCCAACACAGAGCAAACCAGAAAGTCTGTGCCCAGTCTCAATGCTTGCCCCCAGAGACACACTTCCTCCAGAAAGGCCACACAGCCCTCCTGAAAAAGCAACACCAACTGGGAACCAAGATCTTAAATGGCTGAGACCGTGGGGGATAGTTCTAATTCAAACCATCATACCTGCACCCCGTAAACTCTAAAGTGTTTCTTAGTACGGTGGTTTTGACTGTTAAATGTCTTCCACAGGTCCATGTGTTTGAACACTTGGCCCCTAGTTGGTTGTGCTGTTCTGGAAAGTTGTGGAACCTTTAGAGGTGGATAGAGCTTTGCCGGAGGAAGTGAACCATTGGAGATGGACTGTTACGTTTGGTAGCATGGCCCTGTGTCTTGCCCAGTCTCAGCTTCTTGACTGTGGACAGAATGTGACAAGCCACCCCATTCTCTTTCACTGTGCCTTCCCCACTGTGGTGGACTCTATCTGTCTTTAAAGCACAAACAAACCTTCCCTCCCTCTTTTAAGTTGCTTCTTGCCAAGTTGAAATTGGTCACGCTGATAAGAAACGCCTCTGCTCCCCATTTCCCAGGCCACTGCTTCATACCACCTAGTAAACTCTAGCAACTAGCCATCATTGTACTTTGCTATGCTTGATGTGGTTAGCAGAAAAAAGCTCCCCCAATCTCAAGCTTCATTTTATAACAAGGCTACCATTTCTGGCTCTGAAAAGTCAGAAGAGGGGAAATCTGAGGGCAGGGTGATTTGGAAAAAGACTTTGGGGTATCTTCGAATCTGCCAAGGCCATTTGCCCATAAGTAAACCATGGTGTTCCTCCTCTGGGAGACCATCTCAACCATTTAAGAATTGAAGATGGAGCAGTAGGGAGAAGACAGGAAAGAGGGCACGAAAAGTTTTAAAAGGGCCTGCTGTCTTATAGTTCGGATCTGAAATAGCCTTCACAGGCTCGTGGAGCTGGACGCTTGGTCAACAGAGAGTGATGGCTGTGGGGCTTCCACAGGGGGGATGTTGTCACCAGCCAAGAGCTCCACACCACACCAATGGTTGTGTAAGGAATGAGTTCATCTTGAGACCCCCACCCAGGCCAAACAAAGACTCATGGCTACCACAAAGAAATGGATCTCAGAGAGAACCAAATAGGAAGCAAGTTGGGTTTAATTGTTAGTTGTTGTTTGAGATATGGTCTCTCTATGTAGTCCTGGCTGTCCTGGAACTATGTAGACCAGGCTAGCCTCAAAGTCACAGAGATCGATCCTTCTGCCTCTGCCTCCCAAGTGACAGAATTAAAGGTGTGCATCAATATATCTGGGCTTTTCAAAAGAAATTAAGTTACATTTATGCACAAGAGGGGGGGCACATGGTACCACACACCAATACTTGGGTGTAGAGGTCAGAGGACAACTTTCTGTGTGTAGATTTTCTTCTTCTGTGATGTAGCTCCCAGGGCTTGAACTTAGGTCATCAGCCTTAGCAGCAAACCCCTCTACCCACTGAGCCACCCAAGCCACCCAGAGGTCGAGTTCCTTTACAGTGGATGCTTCTGGCTCCCAGGTTACATCTCTAATGGTTCCTGAGGAGCATTTCTGACCTCTGTTTTCTGGCATTTGCCCACAGAGGGTAATTTATAGTGATGCTAGAAGCTAAAGAATTTTTCTGAGTAAATGGAATTATAAAGAGTTAGGAGAGGCACTGTTTGTATTTTAGGGGAAAGATTCTAAAAACTCAAGGCTGTGCTTCATTTTGGCCATAAGTGAGTATAATCTAGTTACTGCCCTTGATAGTCTAGGTGGAGGTGTCTTTGAGAATGAAGCATCTGGCCCTAAGCGAGCACAATTTATTAATGATCTTTGACAAGATGCCTTTGGGAAGACTCATTCTTCTCTGTGGGCCATTAGGTTTTTTTTTTATATATAAAGAGCCTTATATTTAGTTATTTACTAGAGTGGGCAAGGGGACACACATGTGTCAGCGAGGTCCGTTTTCTTCTTCCACCACTGTGGGTGCCAGGCTCAATGAGCGGCTGTTCTCGCAGAGACACCTCACCAACCCAGCCTTAGGCTTTTATCAGTATAGTCGGAAGTTCCCTGACTACGTCAGCAGTGAAAATACATCAGGTCTGGGGTACAGACTCCCCTTCCTCTCCCAGCCTGTTCTCCCTGGGTCGCTATCATTCCCCATCTTTCTCTTTTGCCTCAGCGCGACTCGCAAAGGTGGCTCACTCGGGACAGATCTTGGAGGTATAGCCCACCCCGCTTGAAGTTTGAGCCACAATGTGACCAGGCGGTGTGAACTTCCAATGTCGCAAGCCACGGTCCACCCTGGTGCCATCCTGTCATGATGCACTCTGTCTCCTGAAGCTACAAGCAAAAATAAACCTTCCCCTTGAGTGTTTTCTGGCCTGGCATTTTGTTGCAAGAACAAAGGAGCCTTCCTGTCCTTGGTCAGTCCACTGAAGATCAATCACATGAGGCCTACAGCAGTCAAACCCTTGCACAACCCTGCTGGGACCTTGGGCAGCAAGCACCTCCCTAATTTAGCCGTCTTTTGAAGAGTCACTACACAGGACCCGCTAGTTACAGAACAAAGTAAGCCTCTTGTGCAGCTGGCCTGAGATGCTGTCATTGTCATGCCCCAAGGCAAGGATTATGGTTTAATTGAAAAGATCAAGCTATCCCTCTTAGTTTGTAGTAAACACCTGGGCCCAAAGAACTCTACTGTGAAATGCTGTTGAGTAAGCTGAGGGGAAAGGAGAATTCCCCGGAGAAATTTCCAGAGGTTCCTCTTTCAGCTCTTCAGGCCTGATCATTCCTCACCCAGGGGAGAACTGCAGATTTATGCCGACACCTGTATTCTCCCAAATTCGAGCCTCGGAAGTTCAGACCCAAGGCAGCGTGTAGATGGATGATTTATGTTCAGTTAGGAATGAGGATCTTTGTTATGGTTCTTGTGTTGAAGCCAGTCTTACTTCCATAAATTTTGCTTTTCTCAAAAGAAAATCAAAGGAACTGAAGTGGGCAAGTCTTTGGCAGCATCTCACAGGAAATGCTCAAATCAGAAATGAGAAAAGGCACGCTGGGTGGGGGTGGGGCTGCAAGCAAGATTGATGGTACAGTCAAAACGTGAGCGGTTCTAGTGTCCCTGGTTGGCTGGTTGATGAGAAAGGAAAGCTGGCTCCAGAGGACGCTGAGGAGGAGCTGGCCGGCAAGCCACACCCATCCAGTGTGGAAAGCACCGCATCCAAGGACAGCTCCTTCCTCAGGTTATGTGGTAATAGGGA
Source organism: Bramus lutescens (assembly GCA_001685075.1). Classification (NCBI taxonomy): domain Eukaryota; kingdom Metazoa; phylum Chordata; class Mammalia; order Rodentia; family Cricetidae; genus Bramus; species Bramus lutescens. The sequence goes on along the minus strand of LOEQ01000099.1, from coordinate 470,538 downwards.
AGTCTTGCTACCTCTCAACCTCACTTCCTCTTGAGCCCGAGGCTCCTCACACCCATCTTCTGTGGTATCACGGCATATTTCCCTTGGCTCTCCAGTGGCCAGCTCTAGCAGACACTGTCCGGTCCACGCTCTTGGTAGACAGTGATTTTGGACTTATGAAGTAAAGGGGTGTTGCTAAGGGCCCCCCTCTTCCAGAAGACAGTGCTAAGCTGTCTGCCCTTCACACAGGGGTCCATGGCCAGTAGTATTAGGTTCCCTGGACCTTCCTTCCTACTGTCTTCTGTTCTGAAATAAAACGCCCGGTGCTATTTCTTACCATTTCTAGATTTCTCCGTGCCTCACCTGCCCCTCCCTCATCACAGACACTCGCTCCTGTCTGGCTCTTCCGGGCCATGCCGGGCCACAATGACACACACTGTACCAAGTACCTGCAAGGGTGACAGCAGACCCTAGGAAAGGTAAGAAAAGAGAAAAATGAAACTGGCCGTATTCTCTTTTGCTTGGTGAAGGGCCAGGCTTGAGACAGGGCTATTGTTCATTTGAATGGACTGTTACTTGACTCTTACTCTAATGTCACCATGCATCCCAGAAAAAAAAAATGGTTATAGTTATGTTTCAAGAGTAACCCACGGATGTCTTCTTTGTCTCTTTTCCTCTTCCTCTTCTATTATTGTTGTTGTTGTTGTTGTTATTTTGAGGCAGGACCTCACTGTTGTTAAGATATCGTGTGAGTTGGGACCTTGGTGGTGTCCCATGGCAGATGGGTCCAAACGGCTGCGGGTGACAGAATACGCCACGCAAACAGTTTGAGTGTGGAGCTGATTGAGAGGAGAGGAGGGTATAAGGGAGGGAGGGAGGGAGGGAATAATGGAAAGAAAAAGAGAAGGGAGTGGGTGGAGTTTGTCTCTTAAGGGGACCTTTGCACCTGAGTACAGACTAGGACCCTGCCTGGGTACATCCTGACAGATGACAGGGCAGGCCAGCATAATGCCTGAATCTTAACAACTGTCTGGCCTTGAAGTCCAGGACATTTCTGAGCTTGCATCTCACTGTTTCTGCCTCCCAAGGACTATGGTTGAGACCTGCGCCCTGTGCTCTGCCTCAGCCTGAGTCCTAGAGGACTCAGGAGACATCTTCATGGTCCCTTGATTCGTTAGATTTAGGATTTAGGCTAGGGGCCAATCAGGCCTCACCAGGCTGCAGGAATCCCCTCCACCTCCAACCTCACCGGCAAGAAAAGACACTGAGAGCTTGTCTGTGAATCTATCCTCCTCTAACAGGCTTCCCAAGTCCCTGGAGTTCAGTAGAGCAATGCTAAATCCCTGAACAGACACCATCAGCGCCCCTCTCTATCTCTGTCTGCATAGAGGACCCCTGTTGTTTACAAAGAGAGAAAGACTACCACCAAGAACCTGTCTTAGAAGCTGGCACTCTCTGGCAGATTCTGCAGGTGCCTGGACTCCAGGAGAGCGACCTAATCCTCTGCAAAGCACGCTGGCAGACCTAGGATTCCCAGACCCCTAGACGGTAGAGGGCTAAGGCACACCGCCCACCCGCAGAACGAATTCACTGTAACTGAACGTGCTCCTCCTCCACGGCTCCCCTCCCATCCTCGAAGCCACACGTGAGCAAGGTTCCCTCCTCTCTTCCTCCTTCCCTTCCCCAAAGAGTCACAGTAGGCGTCTTGACTCATTTTGGGTGATCTGAAATCCTACCCTTTCTCTATTGACCTGATGCTCTTTCTGGTGTTAAGTAAAACTGTGATCTCAATGCGCCCAGGGTCCCCTATAGCACTGGCAACCTTATATCCCTTACCTCCTGTATGTTAAGAATATAAACACCACACAGGAAGGAGAGGGGATTGGAAGGACAGAAGCCACACAACTCAGAGTTCCTGCTTATTCTCTATCATTGTCTTGTGCTCATGACTGCATCTCCCATATTCTTTTCCATCATTTGAGCCTTTCTCTGTTATCCTTTTAAAATGTGTTTATTGTGTGTACAGTGTTCTGCCTGAATATATGCCTGCAGACCAGAAGAGGGCACCAGATCTCATTACAGATGTTTGTGAGCCACCATGTGGTTGCCGGGAATTGAACTCAGGACCTCTGGAAGAAGAGCAGTCAGTGCTCTTAACCTCTGAGCCATCTCTCCAGTCCCCTCTCTCTTTTATTTCTCTTTATTCTCTTATTTTTCTTCTTATATCCTCTTGAAATATGTATGTATACATGTATGTATATTTTAAATTTATTTTGAGACAAGGTCTTACTATGTAGCCCTGGCTAGCCTGTAACTTACTATGTAGATCAGGCTGGCCTCAGACTCACAGGTCTGCTTGCCTCTGCCATCTGAGTGCTGGGATTCAAGGCGTGATCCACCACAACCCAGCTTGTTCTCTACAATTTGACGGTGCTCCTATTAAGGCCAAAGAGACAGTAGTTTGGGGAAGAGCTAACAGGAGTTGGCTGTTATCTAACAAGCTTTGCTAGGAGAGTAGGTTTCACAAGCAGAACAGCCAGGATTGGTATAGCCGCCAGACTGTGCCCTACCCTGAGTCACTTCATATTGTATTAAACAATGGTTTTTCAGACTGTCCCTTGCCCTAGGAGGCTCCGTTTTACAAGCAGCTTTTGAGCCCATTTGAGGGAGGATGATAAACATGGCTCTCTAGTGGCCTCATAACTACGCCACCTGTCTAGTGCCCATCCAGTCTGTTCAGCACAGACTGGTAAATTATTTATTCCTGGGAGTAGAGAGGAAGCCACCATAGAAATATATTATATACTGAGATAGTAGGACCACATGGGTGTGTTAAAACCATACCAAGGAGATCAGACCTAAGAACTTACCAGTGTGGACAAGAACCTGAACAGAAGCTGGGTCTACAAGGCCCAATTGGAACATCAATGACTGTGCAGAATTTTGAATGTTACCGTAGGTCTGGGAGCCTAATTGCAATTTCTCTTGGGCTATCTTTGGTTCTGCAAAGAGCCATGTGCCAGATCTAACATCTCAATACACATAGTAAAACTTTTGGAATATAGGCGGNNNNGAAAGTGGAGAAAAATATATAGCTCAATAAAAATTATTTAAAAAAAACTTTGGAAGTATTAACATAGCAAAACCTTACCTTCCACCAATTGGAAGGGCTAAGAATACTATGAGTAACATCTGAGACTTAGAGCTAAGATTCCTCACCTGCAGTACCCACCTCTCTGATGTCTCCACCAATATATTTTAAGAAGGCTTTGATTACTTTTTTTGTCCTGTTACCATAAAACTCTTCTAAACTGTCTCCATGTTGGAACATTGTATTTGGGTGAGACCTAGATCTATGTTTCTAGGCCATGGTCACTCCATTTTTCAGCTCCAGAATAAACTATTCCTTATTCCCTGTATTTTTGCATTGACACCACACACACTGGACCAAGGAAAGCCTTACAGATCCCTTGTATGGACCCCATAAAGTGATGGAGACCCAACGTTGAGATGGTATGGCCTCACACCAATCTACTGTGTGACATCTGGTTTGTGGCAGCCGTGGACACCCAGCAATCCCTGGAGTTTCAGCTAACGTGGCTTCCTGTGGTTGATTCTGTCTGTCTGCCCATCCACCTATTCACTTGTAGAGCGGAATCTGCGGTCTCCTGGTCTGAGCTTCAGCTCAGCCCTCTACAGTTTTGCTCTCAAGCCTGACCCCAGCATCTCCCTCCCTCCCAGCACTGGTCCAGTTCACTGTCTTCTCAGCGGAGCATCTTTCAGCACCTCTTCCTGAAACCTTCTGAACTCTGCTGCAGCCTCCTCAACTTGTATTCATTCCAAAAACCACATAATGTATATGATATATGGACATATTTACTGTGTGATACATGATTTAAGAGTTAACATTAATAATTGAGATTACCCAGGCATGGTGGTGTACTCCTTTAATTCCAGCACTCAGGAGGCAGAGGCACCTTGTTCTATGTGAGTCTGAGGCCAGCCTGGTCTACAGAGTGAGTTTCAGGACAGGCTCCAAAGCTTCAAAGAGAAACCTTGTCTCAAAACACCAAAAAAAAGCAACCCCATGTAAATACTGTGTGTGTGCATAGTCATATACCAAGATAGATTTAAAAAAAAAAGATTGTATACCACTGGTTAGACTGCACTTTAATCATTTAGAAATACTTATCCGAAAATCTGTATTTTTACAGACATGGGTTTTAATACAAATTAGAAGACCTTTGCTCTTCTGCACCAGGCTTCAGTCTTTTTCCTCCTCCAGTATGATATTGCCAGGAAATTCCAAATTCTTGAGGTACCTTATGCCAATAGTTTGATAGAGAAAGGAAGGGACGCAAGTATCTCTCTCTCTTAAGAATGTTATTTATTTTATAATTATGGGTGTTTCCCTGTAAGTAGAACCGTGGCCTGTATACAGTGCTGGCAGAGGATCTTCTGGAAATGGAGTTACAGATGGTTGTCAGCCGCCTTGAGGGTGTTGGGACCTGAATCTAGCAGGGAGTGCTCTTAACAGGTCGTCCATACAAAGCCACAGGGATTAAGGAAAAGGGCCTTGTAAATAAAGTAAGACACATCCCAGACATGAGTGCAGGCTTCTCAAAAGACTGCAGGTTATTGCTTTGACAATAGTCTGTATTCTACTTCGGTGGGTTTTGAAGCTATTATCATCAAAGGGTTACAAAGGTACTACACTTGACAGGATTACAAGTGAGAAGATGCTAGCTCACTGAGATGAAAGACAGAAAATCTCCACTCTAAAAAAATGAATAATCTTCTTTGGGAGATTACCAGAAAGATATCTGTGAGGGGGGGGCCCTACCTGACACTGTCACATGCAGACAGGCCTTCAGCCTGGCTCATTGCTGTTTTTAACATAAAAGACTTCTATGAATATGGGCAGTTTGGTAGGACTCTTGTTTCTCAGCTGGCGAGAACTTCATCTGGGTGGGGGGCACCTCTCCCCTACCCACGATGCATAACTTCTCCTGCCTTTCTAATGGTTAGTCTGATCTGATCCCCCACACACAGGGTAATGGGGGGTTAAATGACAGACACTATGGAGTTAATACCAACACAACCCCTTAGAGCCAATTTAAAGTGACTAAGCAATAGAAGCAAAGGCACTTAGGCTAGGCACACCTGGAACCCTTTCTGAATTTCCTGTCTGGTCTGTGGGTTTGGTCCTAGAATCTCAAAAATCTGTCCAGATTTAGTGTTGTTGTTGCTGCTGCTGCTGGTGGTGGTGGTGGCAGTGTGTGTGTATGGCATCTTTGTAGGGACACATGTTGCAGGATGTTTGATCACACCGTGTGAAGATGTGTCTCTGTGTTACCTCATCCAACTAAGGCACCTTCTGATTGGCTTAATAAAGAGCTGAACAACCAATAGCTAGGCAGGTGATGATAGGCGGGACTTCCAGGGAGAGATTGGAACTCTGGGAAAGAATCTGAGGGGTGTGGGAGATTTGCCAGCCAGACACCGAAGAAATGGGATGTACAGTAGGAAGGAGAGGTAATGAGCCATGTGTTAGAATGCATATTACTATAAGAGGGTTAATTTAAGTTATAAGAGCTAGTTGGGAGCAAGCCTAAGCTAAGGGCAAGCTTTCATAATTAATAAGTCTCTGTGTCAATATTTGGGAGCTGGCAGTGCAACAAAAGCCCAGCTATAGACACACATGCCACACATGGGTGTAGAGAAGACAGCTTTGTGAAGTTAATTCTCACCTTCCATCCTTATGGGTATTCTAGTTTGATTTCCATTGATGGGGTAAAACACTCACCAACTTGGGAAGGGAAGGGTTTATTTGGTTTACACACCTACATCACAGTCCATCATGGAGTAAAGATAGGAGTGAACTCAAGCAGAAACCTGGAGGCAGGAACTGAAGCAGAGTCATGGAGGAGCATTGCTTACTTCTTATGACTCGCTCAGTCTGTTTTCTTATAATTCCCAGGACCACCTGCCCAGGAGTGGGCTGGGATCTCTTACATGGCTCAACAATCAAGAAAACAGCACACAAATGTGATTGCGGGCTAATAGGAGGGAGGCAATTCTTCAATTGATGTTTCTTCCTCCCTAGTGACCCTAATTTGTGTCCAGTTAGCACAAACTAACTGGCACATATGGGTTTTGGAGATCGAGGGTAGATCGCTAAACTAGTACAGCAAGCTTTATCCACTTCCATCTCACCCACACTTTGAAAAAACATTTAAAAATCAAAAGAACAGTGCTCAGGGAAAGACAAACCCACACCCAAGAGCAGGGGTATGGTCTCCTCACAGCTGTAGCTAAGTATCTTAACATTAGCCGGCTACACCATTTTGGTGGCTCTTAAATCATCTATAAGGCTAAATTGCTTTCTCTTGGCAAATGAGATTATAAATTTGCTCTGGTGTGGCTTTGGGTGTGACGATAGGATTGCACACGGGGGTTAGAACATGACATTTTACTGTAAAGGGAGTTTCTATGAGACCCGAGAAAATGCAGGTTTGTATTTGGGTGGGAGAAAAAACTTAACCAGATGCTACTGAGTGCTTCATGATCTGCTGGTGCTAGCAAAAGTGTTGTGGGGATCTTTCTGGAATAAGTTCCCCGGCATTGGTGTGAGTGGAGGAGAGAGGTCATCGTGGGCCAAAGCCAGTTCCTGAAAGGCTCGGTATCAGGTCCAGTTTGTATTTGTATTTTATACACAAAAACCACAATGTGGAGTGAACAACCCAATGGAGGTTTTACAGAAGTGTCTGTGGCAATCAGCAGGTTGTCAAGGGCAACAGTCCATTGTTTTATCTGTTTCTCCAGGTCATTCTGTTCCAGTAACAAGGGAAGTCATGGCTGGCAAACAGGCAGGACAAGCCATGCTTAAGTAAATCATTAAATAAATCAACACATCAGTATCTAGTAATTGACCGTTTCTACCATATTTTACCTCAAAAGGCTTCAAGCATACTCTGGATGAAAGAGCTCCTTCCTAGGTCCCCAAACTCCCCTGTCTTCTGCCTGATTTGGTTTCCTCCTCTGAGATTTTGATCCCATAATTCACAGGGTTTATGAAAGCTGAAGATTGGCCATCTATAACTTCTTCACATTTATTAGCATAGACCTTTGCCTATACAGGGATTGAAAGTCTTGAGCTGCCCAATTTAAAGTGGACATATAAATGTATGAGAACAAAAGATCATCACTCAATGATCTGGAAAAAAAAAAGATGCCATTACTTAGAACATAGAACCATAGAGACAGTATATATGACAGTGTGGGGCTGTGCCCTATGTTTAAACTAGTGATAAAAATGAAGGGCCTTTCCCCATATCCAGTTGTCTGAGGATCATGCTGCCGCTAAATCCTTGACACCGAAGGCAGAAGCTGATGCAAATTCGACTTTGCACATCTTAGAAGGCTGAGGACACATTGCCCGTGTTATCAGGCATAAACACACAGCACTGCCCTTTAAAAATGGCACAGTATTGTGCTGTTGCCGGTACGCCAAGGCTCATTGGGTCTTATGTATGACTGTCATCATAATCTTAGTTTTCTAGTTCAGGAGTGAGAGCCCATATCGTGTGAGAAAGAGCCTGCTGATAGGTATGTAGCAGCGTTATGCTGGAATGGACTCAGAGGAAAAGTGTGAAGCTGCAGTCGCCGAGTGTGTATTGTACCAACAACGCCTAACACCTGCCTGAAAGAAACAATTAAAAAACAAAAACAAAGGTTTATAGTTTTAAGAAGACATTTTTTTATTTGTTCAAGGAGACTTTTTTTTTTTGGTTTTTTGAGACAGGGTTTTTCTGTAGTTTTGGAACCTGTCCTGGAACTAGCTCTCATAGACCAGGCTGGCCTAGAACTCACAGAGATCTGCCTGCCTCTGCCTCCCAAGTGCTGGGATTTAAGGCATACACCACCACCGTCCGGCTTCGAGGAGAACTTTTAAGTTTTTCTTCCTCTCTCTCTTAAACCAGTCACAAGTTTAAACAACTTTATCTTCAGGACAGTTTTTACGATGTCAAGACTGGAAAAGGACAGGCTATATTTTAGCAAGCAGTTTCTTGAGTTCTGGTCTGGTGGGGTAGGCCTTTATCGGCCTGAGGAGGTGACATCATACATCAGAAGTTACATCTTTCCTCACAGGGAGGAACTGAGTTACATTTAGTTACCTGTCTTATCCCTGGACTGTGACTGCATGGCGTAGTAGGTTCAGGAAAGCCCATGAGCAGGATGCCAACTCCTGGTCCAAGGCTTCTGCCCTAGATGCGCTAGTCCAATACTCCCCAAGACTCCCCAAAACTTCAGCCAAACAAAGCTGTCCATGGCTGAAGTCTCCATTGGGAGCCGGCTCGTTTGAGCAGGAGTTTACTTCTGGGTGTCTTCATTTCAGGAAAAGAAAGCAATGAGGCCTGTGGGTGAGGGTCAAGTCATTTATCCAAGATCAGACGGCTTGTCAACTAAGTAAGATCTGAACATTAGTTTTCTGTTTTCAAAGTTTATCCTTTCTTATATAAGGCACACTGTACAGCTAACTAAGTATATCCCCAGTCTTTCCTATAGCCACACTGTACAGCTAACTAAGTACATCCCCAGTCTTACTGAGTTGCTTGTAAACCACATGGACCACATTCCAGTTTACCCCAACTGGAGGAGTAGGCCACTTTGTCCCCCTACACTGTCTTCTGTGCAAATGGAATGATAGTGTCTCATTACAGAGTGTTTAAGATGACATAGCTTATAGGTTTGTGTCGGACAGGCTGTACTCTAACCTACACGTGATATACTGAAAACTGTTTTGGCCGTAAAAACACCCTGCAGGGTTGTTTAGATGGTTCAGCAGTTAAGAGCATGAACTGCTTTTCTAGGGAACTCAAGTTTGATCTCCAGGACAGGTGGCTCACACTGCCTGCAATTCTGGCTACAGTGGGATCCAGCTCCAGCTTCTGTACATCTGCTGTTATGTGTGTGTGCACACACATGCACACACACACGCATTGGGGGAAGCATAATTGAAATAATAAAAATAAATTGTGAAATTACCTTAAAAATACTTTGCAAATAGCCTTTTGGACATTCAGAATGGTTGGAATTCCCCAGACATGGTGTCCAACCCTGACTCAGGATGTGTTCATAACCATGTAAAGTCCTGGATGAGACTTTGGAAAATGAAGGGCCAGGTCTTTGTCCTGTACCAAGTGATGTGTTGGGAGCCAGCCTGCAGGTTTAGCTCAACTTTTGCCCTGTCTGTTTGCCCCCTCTTTGGTCAGCAGTGAAGACCTAGGGCCCATGTGATCCAGAAGTATTTCCCAATTTCTGGGGGGAAATTGCTCATGGAACATATCTCCCCTCCTTGTGATTCCAGGTACTTCCCCACCTTATGAAAGTAAAACCAACTTTCCTAATTATTAAAAACATGTATTTCCAAGGTTTGGAAATTTTACAAAATAAAGAAAAATGTGAAGAAGGAAATTAAAATTATCCTCCTGTCAACATAATAAGAATTTTCCATTTTTCCCTGTAACATGAGGGGGGCCTGCTTGTTGGTGGGAGTTTCTGTCCCGCCCTGTACCCCACAGCCGGCAAGCCCCAAAGAAAATCACACA
>LOEQ01000099.1:431525-443680 GCA_001685075.1 Bramus lutescens | reverse complement strand
TCTAGCTTTGGAGTCTGTCCTGGAACTAGCTCTGTAGACCGGGCTGGCCTTGAACTCACTGAGATCCGCCTGCGTCACTACCCGCCCGGCCTATTTTATGGTTTTTAACTGATTCTCTTCCAATCTTTTTTATTACAATTCAAGATGTTGACATATTTTTCAAAGCATCATTAACCAGACAGCCAATAAATCTCAGCAAACAGATGAACTTTTTTTCATTCTGGTACTGCATACGGAACCTAGGGCCTCAAACAAGCAAGGAAGGTACTCTACCAATGAATTACATCCCCAGACTCCTAGCCCTGGTTTACTTTTCATTTTGCTCAGGGTCTTACTAAGTAGCCAGTGTTGGCCCTGAACACACTTGTATCCCAGACAGGCCTTGAACTTTCAGTCCTCCTTCCTCAGCCTTCTAGGTAACAGATGGTAGGCCTGTGCCACTGAGGCTAGTGAGTTGGCTTTTTATCTTTTCTCCCTTCTCTTTTTCCCGGTGCTGGGTACCCAGGGCCTTGAGCATGCTAGACAAGCACTACAACATTGACTGTCACCCAGGTGAATGTTTAATTCACCTTATTCGCTGATTTATTTTTACAGGCTACATCTTTACCTGGTGCTTACTTATTCAAACCCATGCACGTTTTATTTATGAATATAGTTGTTTAATTAGAAGGATGAAAGGTTTGTGCGATTCGTGTGGTATTTTGCATTTGACTCTGCACAGCTGGGGTTTGTCCTGTTACTCTTTCCCTGGGTTCCTTGGCCATGAGTGAATGTATGTATGACCTGCCTTGCTAAGGAGGCTTCGTGCATGTGGTTCTGTTGAAATAGGAAAACTACACGTTCTAGAATTTTCAGAAGTTACGATTGTGCCTTTCTCTCTCTTTCATGCTGCTGTGGTGGCGGTGTGCGTCAGATGGTGAGGAGGAAACCCTTGCATGCTTGTCCTGTGGCTGCTTCTCGCATTTAGGATCACTTTCATCCTCTGTGTGCATTTCTCAGGCTCTGTTCTACAGTGACCTTTCTCTGTGTTGCTTACTAGCATTGAATGCATAGCTGAAGATGCCATTTCCATACTGTAGATGGATTTTATCCTCATTTGACTGGACTCTCAAATTAGACCCAAATCTGGACTTCAGCTGAGAACAGTTGTCTCTTTACCTTTGAATTTGTGTTTCTGGTACCTCAGATTCTCAGTAGAGCTTCGGACTAAGAGATGGAAGGAAGACATGTGGAATAACACCAAAATATTTACATTTGCTCTATTTGTCACTTTTGAAAAGTAAATATAAAAAGTACAAATGAGACAGGCAGATTATTATTAAGAGCAACAGTTTTGGAATTAACCTGAGCTGTTAAACGTGGCTCATGTTGTGTTGTTTTGCCCTAAGTGGACAACATAGTTTTCATCTTGGAAACTTTCTATGTAGTATTAACACCATAGCTTCCCAGTGGTTTTTTTCTGCATAGATCTTGAGTTAAGGCTAAAGGGAGGACTCAGGTCGCAGACAGTGTAAAGGGAGGAAGGGGCAGCCTTTTGTTGCTGTTGACCAGATTTCAGAAGTGCCCCCTTGAAATCAGCAGGGACAGGCAGAAAGTTTCTTTCTTGATACTCATGGATTGTCAGTGACAGCTGTTGACCATTTGCTTCCCCCTAGAAGAAGGCTCTTTCCTAATTGTTTACTAATATGATGGAAAGGACACTTTAGTTGAGAGGAGGATATATTTATAGCATTCATAGTGATTTTGTACTTTAGAGGGTAGGCCAGGTGGAGGAGGAGGAAAGAGGCATTTTAAATTCTATTTTACTGTGAAAATGGGTAGATAATTTTCATGTTGTTTGAAAGAGTTTATGGTGAAGATTTTACAGATACAGTTTTATGGCTGAAGCATTCATGTTTCACATTGTAAATTTAATGCTATGTCAGTATATGTTGAAAATGATCAAGTTTATTTTAAATATATTTTTTCTTTTGCAGTGTTGGAATGGAACCCAGGGCCTTGAGCACACTAGGCAAGCACTTTACCATTAAGCTACTTCACAAGACCATAAAAATACATTTTTAGAAAAGAGTAGTTGGGGCTGGAGAGATGACTCAGCAGTTAAAGTACTTGCTATCCTTGCAGAGGACCCAGGTTTGGTTCCTAGTAGCCACGTGCTGTTGTGAATCCAACCAATCCCCTTCCTGGTCTTGATGAGCACCAGGCATACACATAGTACACATACATACATGTAGGCACTCATATATACACGTAAGTAAAATTAAATTGTAAATAAAGCAATAGGTTGAGGGTATAATTCAGCAATAGAGATGTGGGCAGGGCCTTGGGTTCCATTCCCAGCTCCTTTCCCCACCCCCACCTCCATCCTCCCCACTCCCACCTTCTCCATCCCTGCACCCCCGTACCTCCACCTCCTAAACTAAACTGCTAACTATAAAAAGAAAGTGTGCAAGATAGTGTTTATAAATTCTTAAACACCTCTAAATTTACTGTTTGACAAATATTATAGAGAATTGATAGTCATCTTAGGCTAAGAAAGTGAAATTTTTGAAAGTTAAATATTTTTGCCTTTTTAATAAAGGCATTTATTTCCAGCAGAGATATTGCTCTTTTAAAGTTAAGAATTTTATATGATCACTATGAAAGAATGTATGGAATAATAAATACCAATAAGAAGGGAGGAATAATGGAAGGTCTTAAACCTGGCTAGAGACAGAAAGAAAGCAGGAGGTACACTGTTGAAGGGTAGGGTTGTGTGAACAGTAAATTGTATTGGTTTCTGATGCACTCAACACTGTTTTCTGAAATGAATGATTTCTATTTGGTGAGGTCATCTTAAAATAATTATTTTCTCTTGTTTGCCAGGAATTTTCTACTTCAGGTCATGCTTATACTGATACAGGGAAAGCATCAGGCAACCTAGAGACCAAGTATAAGGTCTGTGACTACGGACTCACCTTCATCCAAAAGTGGAATACAGATAATACTCTGGGGACAGAAATCTCCTGGGAGAATAAGGTGAGGAAAAGCAGTAGACGTTATTTGTAGGTTTAATATCTCTTTCACATCAAATAATGAGCATAGCTGGGGCTGGAGAGATGGCCTAGCTATCAAAAGTACCTACTGCTCTTGCAGAGGACCTGAGTTCAGTTCCCAGACCTCCAGCTCCAGGGGATCTAAAACCTCTGGCCCACGAGCACCTTCACCATGTGTATACTCCCACACAAGCCCACATAAGTACACATAGTAAAGAATAATAACATAAATCTTTAATAAATTGATAAACTCCAAATATAATCTGAGTGGGATTTTCAGTCTTCTACCACATTTTCTTTTTTTATTTGTTTTCTTGGAGTGTCTTCACATTTGGAAAGTCCACACTGCACCTTTGTTCTGATTAGTTAATTGTGTCAGTCAATCAGTCAGTCCTCTTGGGAGCAGTGGGACTTCTTTGGTAATTTAGTTTACTTTTGTAGTCTTTGCAAAATATATGCACAAAATGTTTCTAAATTGTTTAAATGTTTCCCAGGAGAAAGGCAATTAGCTGATTTTGTTAGGTTCCTACTATGTAGAGGGCACTGCGTTTTTCTTTTAGAGAAAGGATTGCATGTAGTCCAGGCCAGCCTCAAACTTTATAGCTGAAGTTGACCTTGAACTCCTGATTTTCCTGCCTGCCCACCAGGCCCAGCTGAGTGTTCAAGGTACATCTGTGTGTATTGACACATAGAAAGAGGTACAGCTGAAGAAGTTGGTTTTGTTAAGTGTCAGGTTATCTTATAGTTATTTCAAGAGAGTATCAAGATTATTTTGTTACATTGGAGTAATTTTTAACAATAATTTATATTATTTAGTGTATTAGAATTTGTCCTATACATTTTAATCTTTTTAAATTTTTGTTTTTGGTTTTTTGGTTTCCAAGACTTGGCTGTCTTGGAACTTACTCTTTAGAGCAGGCTGACCTAGAGCTCACAGAGATCCACCTGCCTGTTTCTCCCAAGTGCTGGGAGTAAAGGTGCTGGCACCTTTTTTAAATGTTTGAGATGGGGGTCCTCATTCATTCTATCACTCAGGCTAGTTACAGACTTGAGCTTAAGGTTTTCAGCCTCAGCCTCCCGAGTAGCTTGGACTTTCGGGACATGCCACCATAACCAGCTTAATTTGTATTTTGATAAGAGAACCAGGAGGAGGGAGGGAGTTAACGGGATGAGGAAAGCTAGGTGAGTGGCAGTGCATGCCTTTAATCCTAGCATTGTGGTTGGCGAGGAGCAGGGGATCTCTTGAGTTCAAGGCTAACTTGGTCTATAGAGGGAGTTCCAGGACAGCCAGGACTACACAGAGAAACCCTGTCTTGGAAAAAAGAAAGAAAAGATAGGGGAGGTAACATATAATTTACTATCTGACTTTCTTTAGTGACTTCATTATTAAAGAGAAAGTGGGAGGAAGCTTTAGAATTGGCTTTTTTGAGTTAAAGAATAGAAAATTAATTGGCAAATTTTTGTTTTACAGTTGGCGGAAGGGTTGAAACTGACTCTTGATACCATATTTGTACCAAACACAGGGTAATTATTCAAACTATTTTTTTTTTTCTGATTTCTTTTTGAAAGTCTAGAGCTTTAGCTTTGGAAATGTAAAACGGGCAGTGTAGGGGCAGGGAGAAACCGGGAACTTGTTCTAGCAATGCTAGAATACTTGCAAGTCTTTAAAAGAAGAGCTCCTCAAGGCATTAACATTGCCAGTAAAACAATTTCAACAGGCACACCCAGCTTAGGAGTTAGAAAGGCCGAGAGCACAGTTATTTCTGTTCTAAAGACTAATGGGTGTGGCGAGAGTGTAATCTCCTGATTGCCAGGGACCAGAGCGGTGGTTGTGCTGCTGTCTTAGGGTCCTTGAAAGTCCTCCAGGCTTAATCTGTTTTCCCGCCCTGTCGTTTATCTACTCAACCTAGTTCCTGCTATCTGAAGACAGAGGAGCTAGAGCAGTGTAAAGAGGAGTTTGTTCTTAGAGTAGCAATGGGACTGCTCTTCCTGTCTCATGCTTTAATTATTTTAGAACAAATATTCTCTTAAAAGCCTTGTTAGGACTATTTGGAACTAATAGACAAAGGTTATTCAGAACTGATTCTGAATAGTCAGCATTGCTATTAAAGTATATATCTGTTGGGTGTGTTGGTGCACATTTTTAATCCCAGCATTCTGGAGACAGGCAGATGGATCTTACTTTCAGGCTAACCAGGGCTACTTATTGAGACCTTGTCTAAAACAAACAACAAAAAATGTATTTCTGCTAATAAGTTAGTAATGTGTTTTGATGTTACTTTTGTAGCACTTGAAAATATTTAAGGATATTTGTTTCTCATGTATCTCTGTGTATAGTTATATATATAAATTTATATATATTTATATATTTAGATTATTAATTTGGCAGTGCAATATCTTATTACATATGGACTTTGTATTTTTTGACAAAATTGTGTATATCTGTGGGGTAATATGTAGTGTTTGAATATGTGTATACGTTGTGTAATCAAATAGGATAAGTGTATCTCATCAAACGTCTATCATTTCTTTGTATTGAAAGCAAATTTAAAACTCTTGCATTGTTTTTGAAATATATAGAACTTCATGTGTAGTGACCCTGATGTGCAGCAGGACTTTAAAACAATTTTCATATCTGTTAATATCTGGTGATTTGTTCATGCCTTTATGAGATTATTAATCGTAAAATACTTTTATTATTTCAACTCATGGTGAAGAATATATAATGACATACTTTTCTTCACACACACACACACACACACACACACACACCCCTTTTTTTGAGCAGAGTTTCTTTGTGTAGCCCTGGCTGTCCTGGAACTTACAGAGATCCACCTGCCTCTACTTCCAGGTGCCAGTATTAAAGGCGTGTACCCCCATAACTGTTGACATAAAGTTCAATCCTAACAGCTGTATTTGTAGAGCTAAGTCATTTGAAACATTTTTCAATGTATTGTGTCATCTCCAAAACAATATTTACCTTTGGAGAGGGTCTTACTTTACAAATTACTAGAAATAGTAGACTCACATTATTTTTATTTTATTGTTTGTTTTTACAGAAAGAAGAGTGGGAAATTAAAGGCCTCATTTAAACGAGATTGTTTTAGTCTCGGCAGTAACGTTGATATAGATTTTTCTGGACCGACTATCTATGGCTGGGCTGTGTTGGCCTTTGAAGGTTGGCTTGCTGGCTATCAGATGAGTTTTGACACGGCCAAATCCAAACTGTCGCAGAATAATTTTGCTCTTGGTTATAAGGCTGCAGACTTCCAACTGCATACTCATGTGTGAGTGTTTATAATTGTTTATAATAATAGCTAGTGCTGTTCCTCTGAGAGGAGGTGGTTGTGATGTGGTAAAGTTAAAAGTGAGTAAAAGTTAATATTGCTTGGTGGGTACCAGTCCTGCTAAACATTTTCATAGCTAGAAGTTCACGAGTGGGGCACATTGTGCTGTGCTGCTGTCAGCTTTTACCCCAGATTTTGGGATGTTTTAGAATCTGTAAAGGAACACCTAGTGGAGACAGCTGAGAGCACAAATACACTTCACTGTTACTTTTGACTTTTTTTTGACTGTATGTGGAAGCAGATGTTTGGAACACTTAAGAACAATCACCAAATAATTTGAGTGTCTTGGAACTTCTCTGGTAATTCTATATGGAGATTTTCATGTATATTTGATCAGAACCTAGTTACTCTCTCTATTGCATTCAGAAATAATAGAGTTCTCAAAGTAATCCTGGATTTCAGTGTTGGCTGAATCAGCCTGAACTTTGATTTATAAATATTTAGTTTTTTGGTGTTTTAAGACAGGATCTCGCCCTGTGGTGGTGGTGCACGCCTTTAATCCCAGCACTTGGGAGGCAGAAACAGGCGGATCTCTGTGAGTTTGAGGCCAGCCTGGTCTACAAAGCTAGTTTAAGGACAGGCTTCAAAGTTACACAGAAACCCTGTCTTGGAAAACGNGGAAGGGGAGGAGACAGGAACTCATGATGTAGATCAGCCTAGCCTTGAACTCACTACCTAGCCTTGGCTGACTTTGAGCTCCTTCCAGTGCTGGGATCATAGGCAGGAATGAACTGTGTGTTTCTGAGGTATTGCTTTTCATGGGATATTCTAATACAAATAATGGTATTGAAACACTGTTGCTAGGAAACCATGGTATGATGTGGGATTCCCCTCTGCTGTGAATATGTTTTATTACCATTGGTTAATAAAGAAGCTGTTTTGGCCAATAGCCAGGTAGAATAGAACCAGACTGGAAATCCAAACAGAGAAACAGCAAACAAAAGGACCAAGTGGGGGAGACACCAGCAACTGCTGGAGAAGTAAGATGCCAGAGTAATTAATACTGGTAAGCCATGGGGTACATGGCGATATACAGATTAGTAGAAATATGTTAATTTATATGTAGAGCTAGTCAGTGAGAAGCCTGAGCCATTGACCAAACAATTATAATTAATATTTAGCCTCTGAATGATTATTTTGTAAGTAACTGTGGGAATGGGTGGGTGGGAGAGAAACCCTCAGCTACAATGGTATGCTTCAAAGAGCTGTGGGTTTCTATCTGGAGCTGTGTTCCTGGGTATTATGTGGAAAGTATTTTTTCACTCTGAGTGTTGAGTAAATAAAAGCTAGTATTGTCTTTAGGCCTATATTTTTACCTCTCTCTTTCCAGTCTTTATGGATCTAATGCCTGTAAAAGAGACTATGGTTATAGTTTCTAAATTCTATGAAAGATACCTATGAATTATATACTTACCTGAGGTGTCTGCCTTTGAATATAGGTAACTTGTGTCTTAAGACATTTATATTATGCATAAGAGTCAAGTAAAACCAATCAGGTGCTATTATGCTTTCGTTAGGCTTTTAGATACTTAGTAGGTTGGTTTTACTTCTTGTTTAATAGTCAATTTGTCCTAGGATTTTGCTAGACTTCAAAGTTTCACAGTTGAATCTATATTTAGATAGTTGTAGACTTTGTTTCCATGTCTTAATAGTAAATTATTCAAACTTATGGCTTTTATTTTACACTGTGAAAACAGGAATGATGGTACTGAATTTGGAGGCTCTATCTATCAGAAAGTTAATGAGAAGATTGAAACGTCAATAAACCTGGCATGGACAGCTGGCAGCAACAACACTCGTTTTGGCATCGCTGCTAAATATAAGCTGGATTGTAGAACTTCTCTATCTGTAAGAATGTGCTGTGGGATTGCTCTAGTGCCCTATGGTTTACATGTTCTTTATTGGCCTCGTGACTTCACTCACGTACATCTAAGGCAGGAAATGTGGCTTCCAGTCCTAATTTCTCCCCTACTGGCTATTGTCAGACCTTTGACCTCAGTATAGTCTTACTTGAGCTGTGTATAAGGCGCTCCATGTATTATCCTTTGTAATTCTCATAACTGTTATGTGTGGTGAAGAGATATTACCTAGAAACTAGGTCAGTGTTGCAGTAAGCAGCAGTGTCAAAATATTAATTCAGATCTGGTGTTAGGACAGCAGCGTTATGCTGTAATCACTGTCAGAGGTTGGAGATCGGCATCTCAAAGAATTCAGTACAGGCCAGGCATGATGCTGCACGCCATTAATCCCAGCATTGGGAGAGGCTGGCAGACCTTCTATGATTTCAAAGATAGCCTGGTCTACATAGTGAGTTCCAGGATAGTCAGGGCTATGTAGTGAGACTCTCTCAAAACAGGAACAACAAAATTCAGTACATAGAGATGCTTGGTAACACAATGTACTTGAAAATCTGTTTAAGGACTTTAAAGCAACCAGGTGATGGTGGTGCACGCCTTTAATCCCAGCACTCGGGAGGCAGAGGCAGGTGAATCTCTGAGTTTGAGGCTAGCCTGGTCTACAGAGCGAGTTCCAGGATGGGCTCCAAAGCTACAGAGAAACCCTCTCTCGAAAAACACAAAACAAACAAACAAAAAAGAACTTTAAAGCATACATTCTCATATTCCCCACAATTCCTGCCAGGCTTCTTAAAAGATTTATCTTTTTATTTCTTTTTTTTTTTTTCAGTTTTAATAATTCCAAATTTAGCTCCAGGGTGCTTTTACCTTTAGAAACCTTGTGCATGAAGCAGTTTTTGTATTGGAATGATGTGTTGTTGTTTTCTAAGTGCTTCTGTTCTCATCTCTTAATTGTAGGCCAAAGTAAATAATGCCAGTTTAATTGGACTGGGTTATACGCAGACCCTCCGACCAGGTATGTAAAAGGAATTAATTAATGGAGGGTCACAGTAGAAAGTTACAGGAAGAAAATGAATGCAAAAGAAAAAAAAGTAGTCTCTGGAAGCACTTACGTAATCACCCGGTTGACTCAGGCCCCTGTGGTAGCTAGTCACGCAGAGGACAGTGGGGCAAGTGTTTCTGTTATACATTTCTAACTATGTCGCCAGCCTTTGAATTCGGCTTTTTTTTTNTTTTTTTTTTTTGGTGTTTTATTTGTGTGTATGTGTCTCTGTGAAGGTGATGAATCCTAGAGTTACAGACAGTTGTGAGCTGCCGTGTGGGTCCTGGGAATTGAACCTGGGTCTTCTGGAACAGTAGCCAGTGGTCTTAACCACTGAGCCATCTCTCCAGCCTCTGTCCTCCATTATTCTTAATGTTGAACTACAAATAGTTTTGTTCCTTATGCTCTGCTTGGCACAGGTCAGCAGACTGGACAGCCTGGGCTAGTGTACAGTATAGCTTATAGTATAGCCTAGGCCTGCTGTACGCCATGCTGTTGACTCAGTCCCATTATTTCTAGAAAACTTAGGTCCGAGAACCATACTGACTGCAAGTAATGTGGTGTGTTCTTCTCCCTAGGAGTCAAGTTGACCCTGTCAGCTTTAATAGATGGAAAGAACTTCAATGCAGGAGGTCACAAGGTTGGATTGGGATTTGAACTGGAAGCTTAATGTGGTTTTGAGTAGAACATCATTTGTCCCTGGAAGTGAAGAGAAATGAACCCACTATGTTTTGGCCTTAAATTCTGTGAAATTTCAAAAGTGTGAACATTTTATTCTTCCAAAGAATTGTAATTCTTCCCACACTGAAGTCTAGAGCTTACAGATCTATCCTCAGAGAGGTCCTTGAAGGCACGCCTGGGGATTGTCATGTTTGTGCCACACTCAGTTCAGTTCTGCAGTGTTAATTAAATATGTTTCTCAGCAACAATGTAGTGTCATGTTAAAGAAAATGATCTGACTCCCAGTTTGTACATCACGCCCTGCATGTCCCACCCCACTTTCCCATGACCTCTGTTACATCAGTCTCTGCTGTAGCGGAATCTTTGGTTTTGCATCAGAGTGAAATAAACCCATCCCGTTTGGAACAGAATTGCTCATCTGATTTACGGGTAGTGGTTGATTTGTTTTTGAAAGTGGAGTTAAGTCTTAAGTGGCGTGCCTAAATCGTAAGTGCCCTCACCTCTCCCTTCGACTTCCAGTTCTCCCTCCTCCCCTGAAGGACGAGGCAGTGGTTTTGTTCTGCTGTGGAGAAGCACAGCTGTCAAGGAACTAGTTTCCTGTTGGATCCTGTCAAAGTGCCCTGAAGCTGCTGAGGGCATAGTGGGTGAAGAGATGGGCAGAGGGAGAGGAATGGATGGGGAGGCTGCAGTGGGAAAGGGATACCTCCAGGGCTTCTGGGGAAAAATGGCTCTTTGGGTACTGGGTCTGATAACACAACTGAAGAAGGTGTTAGCAGTTTAGGAGAGATGTGGATAGATTAACGCTCTAGGGCGTACAGATATCTGTGTGCAGAACCCCTTTCTCCTAATACAGAAGTAATATATGGTGGTTATAACTATTGTTGACAGCTTGGAATTAGAGTAAAAGTAGAAATTCCCATTCCTTACAACCCTTCCTTTTCAGTACTGCCAGCAGTTTGATGTATATTTCTGCAGATGTTAGCATTTTAAGAGATCCTGTAGGTGGCCATTTATAGAAGGTTAATAAAGTACTTATCTCCTTTTAGAATACACTATTTTTATAATGAATTTTTTTCTTTTTAGAAATTACTTTAAAATTTATTTACTGTCCTAGTCTCTATTGCTATGATAAAACACCTTGACCAAGGTGACTCCTGAAAGAAAGCTGATGTTTCAGAGGGTCAGTTCATGATGGTGAAGCAGAGACGTGGTGGCAGGAGCAGCCTGGAGCACAGCTGGCAAGTAGGGGGCAGAGAAAGACAGATTGGGAATTTGCAGTCTCAACACCCACTCCCAGTGACACCCAATCCTTCCCAAGCAGTTCGACAAACTAGGGACCAAGTATTCAAACACGAGCCGATGGGGGCTATTCTCATTCAAACCATCACGTTTACTTTGTGTGTGTCTGAATGCATGTGTGCACAAGTGTGCCCCAGTGTGTACGTTGAGGTCAGAGACAACTTGTGAGAGTTGGTTTTCTTCCCACCAAGTGGGTCTTGGAATGAACTCTGGTCATCAGGCATCTTCACTTACTGAATTGTCTCACTGGCCTGGGAGTCCACTTCTAAATTTAATATGTGATCCCTCTTTCTGTTTGTTTATATTTTTACAAATGTTTTGAGTGTTCATTTCCCTATAGCCTCAGTAACACTGTATATTGCAGATTATACTCTCATTGGTCTAATTTTTTGTTCATGAGTTACTATGAGTATGACATACTTACCCGTTTTGTGTTGCATTGGCTTTTGTATTACCACCAGTGCAATATTGAATGACATTCCTTTTTCTCTGGATATTTCCATAGTAGCATTGC
This sequence comes from Bramus lutescens, assembly GCA_001685075.1. Taxonomy (NCBI): domain Eukaryota; kingdom Metazoa; phylum Chordata; class Mammalia; order Rodentia; family Cricetidae; genus Bramus; species Bramus lutescens. The sequence goes on along the minus strand of LOEQ01000099.1, from coordinate 431,906 downwards.
CATAATGATGAATGTGTTTTATTTGTATACTAGCTACATACGACTTTTTTATTTTATACATTTTTATTGACATTTATTGAGCTCTACATTTTTCTCTGCTCCCCTCCCTGCCTCTCCCCTCCTCCCTTCAATCCTCCCCCAAGGTCCCCATGCTCCCAATTTATTAGTAGATCTTGTCTTTTTTTTACTTTCTACTTCACATGTAGATTAGATCTATGTAAGTCTCTCTTACTGTCCACATTGTTGTCTAAGTTCTCTGGGATTGTGGTTTGCAGGCTGGTTTTCTTTGCTTTGTTTAAAAACCACCTATGAGTGAGTACATGATAGTTGTCTTTCTTTGTCTGGGTTACCTCACTCAAAATAATGTTTTCTAGCTCCATC
>LOEQ01000099.1:381250-392772 GCA_001685075.1 Bramus lutescens | reverse complement strand
TATCTATCTATCTATCTATCTATCTATCTATCTATCTATCTATCTATGTATCTGGTTTTTCAAGACAGAATTTCTCTGTGTTGCTTTGGAGCCTGTACTGGAAGTTGCTCTTGTAGACCAGGCTGGCCTCGACTCAGAGATCCGCCTGCCTCTGCCTCCCAAGTGCTGGGATTAAAAGCCTGAGCCACCATCACCCGGCGACCTTGTTGTGTTACATTCAGACGGCTCTGGCTCGCAAGGAATTCAGTCTTTAAAATCAGGTCATACAAATTCCCAACCCAAGGAGCTCTCCAGTTCATCTAACCACAAACCAGAAAGGAAACAGCAGAAGCAACCACCACCCCCGAACAAACCCAGAGAAGAGAGAAACCAAAACAATCGTGTTATTCAGACAAACCCTCAAATTGCCTTGGTAAACCCAAATTCTAGTTGAGGTTAAAAAAAAATACAATCATTTACTCTTTGAATAAGGAGCCAAAGGCCGCGGGGTGGGAAAAGTGGACAGTGGACAAGCTACGCCACTTATGAAACCAGCAGCGGAGACAGACTGCTCAGCTCCTCCACGGCCTCCACAGGGAGTTCTCAGCGCGCAGGAGCAGATGGCATCGCCTAGGTGCCGAGACTCACCCGGAGAAGGTTCTGTCGGAGGGAGGCTCCACCTAGGACTCAACCTGTCGGTGTTTCCCTATTCCTCCCGTAGTTTCAATAGCCCTTTCTCACGACACCTTTAATGCAGTGGTTCTCAACCCTCCAAACACTGCGACCCTTTAATACAGTTCTCATGTTGTGGTGACCCCTAACCATAAAATTATTTTCACTGCTACTTCATAACTATTTTTTTTGCTACAGTTATAAAATAATAATGTAAATATATTTTTTTTATGGTCTTGGGCAATCCTATGAAAGGGTCATGTAACCTAGAGGGTCACAACCCACAGGTTGAGAAACACTGCCTTAATGACTAAAAAAAAAATCTCAGTTTTGGTTGGCTATTAGGAAACTACAGGTTAAACTGTAAATTGAAACAACAAAAGTTAAATTAATCAATTTTTTTCTTTTCTTGGTAGCGGAAATGGCCAGGGCCTTGAGCATGCTAAGGACAGATCCTGCCATAGTATACGGTCCCCAAATATACTACCATAGTACTGAGGGCTGTTCTCAGTACCTCATGCATGCTGGGCAAGTGGTCTTAGTACAGAGGCACACTCAAACTCCTAAATATTTTTTATTATAGCTACATTTTTGAAACATTCCATCATACACAATGAAAAATCATTATAAAAATATAAATCAACTTTCAAGCTTGGTTATAGGTAAAATTTAAAACACAGTCACCGATTTTATATGTATATATGCATATAAATATATGTTCTTTAGAAAGTTTAAGATATCCCTAAAACAACAAAGCAATATTCTACACGAGGTATCCTGAGGCTCAAGTGTATTTTTAAATGGCTAAAAGTTTGAGAAAATGGATGCTTTCTTGTTAAAATCATAAAGCACAAGCAATAAAAAGTTTATCATAAACACAAATCATTAAACCAGCTTCCCAACAGTTAAAATGTAGACACCCCTCCCCCCTTTATGGGAATGGCCTGGGACAGATGGAGTGGAGGGCACAGCTACTCACCAACCATTGCACTCACTTCCCCAGCCATGAGGGTCTCCACGGTGTCATTGTAGAGGTTCACATCAATGATGCCCTTTCGGATAGTCTCCCCTACTTTCGCTCCCAGGAGCACAGAGCCAGTGGTTTCAAATATCGAAGCCAGAATGCATGCCTGTCTCAAGGTCACCACGCCAGAGCCCACTGCGGTTCCGAAGGAGTTGGCAACGTCATTGGCACCAACTGAAAAGGCCAGGATGAAAGCAATAATAAAACCCAAAATGACCATCCACAAATACCCATCCATGGCCATTTTGGAGAATGGGCTCTGGGGTACTTTTCTTGCGCAGAAATATTTTAAATAAAGTCTGAGGTTGCTAACTTCGGGAGGCCAAGAGTTCTTGCAAACAGCGAGTCTGGTCTGGAAAGTGCTGGACAATGCTGAAGTCTGAAGAAACTGTTAGCTGCTGGTTTCTGAACTACGGTCAGTACAGTTCATTAAGTTGTGTTCAGTCAATGGTACAGCACATTCCATATTTTTTCTCCCAGCCTGGGAAAGCTGTGATCTTTCTTCCTATAGAAGGAGAACAAAGAAATCAATCACTATTGAGTACCTGTAACAGCTAATTCTTTCAGAAGTGTTTAAAGCCTGCTAATGGGATCTGTCTTTAGCATGTGACAGACCTGACCACAAAGCAATTCAAGGAAGATTATAATTAGTCTCCCCTCCAAATCAACCAAAGAAAAGATAAAATACAAAGCTAGCTTCTAGATTGTTTAATACCCACAGATCGACAGGATGCCATTTTAGATGAAGTATTGTATGCAGTTTGAAAAATATATCTGGTCACTGTTTTCAGAGAACGATTTCTTCAAATGAGTAACAGATAAAGAATACATCAAAGTTATATCATGTTTTAAAATGTTTGGAATGTCCTGGCTCCTTGGAACCCAGGTTGTATAATCTCACTGTGTGACAGTACAGGGAGAAGCTCATTTACATTGATGTGTGGGAAAGATGTGTTTCAAACTCCGGAACAAGGTTACTCCTCCTGGGAGTGACCAAGGAAAAACTACTGAGCCTTGGAGGAGGGGCACAGAAAATAGAGAATGCAGCAGGCAGGGGCAAGCTGGTCACTGTTCCCTGTATCTCATCTTTCTCAGGAAAGACCAGCGACCTCACTGGGCTAGCAAAGTCACCACCCACCCCTGACCACTGTGGTCCCAGTCACCCCTCACCCCAGCTCTTCACTACTTGAACTCACAAAGCACAGTCTAATAACCCTGGGGCTTTGGTCTCTGTGATGGTTTGAACGAGAATGGCCCCTATATGCTCACGTCTGAATACTTGGTCCCTTGTTGGTGGAACTGTTTGGGAAAGACAAGGAAGCATGGCCTTGTTGGAGGAGGTGTGTCATTGGGGTGGGCTTCGAGGTTTGGAAAGGCTGGCACAATTCCAGGCTTGTTTTGCTGTCTTCTACTTTCGGATCAAGCTGTGATAATTCTCCACTCTTGGAGAATTCCTGCTGCCATGTCTTTGTGCCACTACCACTAACCCTCTAATAAGCCCAATTAAATGCAATCGCGGTGTTTTCCACAGCAAAATGGAACATAACTAACACAGCATCTGATGACTTCACCCCACCCTGCCAGAAACAAACCCTCTCCCCGACAGCCCCCAAGGCTACTCAGTTTAGGAATCTGCTCCATTGTGACACTCAGGATGCTGTCCTGATCCTGCAGAAGAGCACCCCTTCCTCTACAACCTCACTCATCCCTCTTGCTCCTAAAAAATCCAATTTATCACCCGATTCATTCATTCACTCACTCATTCATTCACCCCTTCATTGTTCATTCATCCTTTAGGAGGTGTGGCCTGTGCTCTCCCACTAGAAGACAGAGCCCTCCATTGCTGCAACTCCAGGATGTAGTAAATAATCAAGCTAATGAATAGGGAGAAAACAGTGAGGAAGTAGAGAGACAAGTTTTGCTCTGTCCTCCCAGTAGAGGAGACACTACAAGGAACACACCTGGGCAGGGCTGGAAGTGTTATTCTGTTAAAATACTGTCAAGGAACCAGATTTGCTTTTGTGCTGTGCAGTAGGAGGCACAAACAGTAGAGCCCAACAGTATGTTCTTTCCTAAGTGCTTACTGCATTGGGCAGAATGAAGAGGGCTCATCTCACATGCGGTATGTGCTTTGGTCAATCACCAGTTAGGCATGGGTGGGAGAAAAAGCGAATACAAGTTTTTTAATATACAGTATGATTATGGCAGTATAAAAAGTTAACATAAAAAGACCAAAAAGAGGCCTGAGAATGTAGCTCATTGGTAGCATTCTTGCTTAGCACAACAAATGAGACCCGGGGTTAAATCCCTAGCACGAGGCAGGGGGAGGTTAAAAGGTAACACACACTAACTAATATTAGTGGTATAAACTATGAACTTTCCTTTCCAAAATGTATTTTGTGGTTACACACTTCTTAAATAAGAAAATAACATATAATAAATAGGCCTACAAACATATTGAGCTGTATATATAAAATGCAATAGCTATAAAATTAAGCAAAATACATACTGATATATCTTACCATAGTTTAAGATATTTATTCTATATAGGTTCTATGTGAGACAAATGGAAGGCTGTTTTTAAGGCAGAAGATAACACTCTACTGAAGGAAAGTTTATGAATATGATTAGTATTAATATGTAGATGAAAATCAAAATAGATTTGGGGGGGCACTGGAGTTATGGCTCACAGTTAAGGGCACTTGTTGCTCTCCCAGAGGACCTGAATTCTGTTCCTAGCACCTACATTAGGTGTCTGTGAGCGACCTGTAACTCCAGCTTCAGGCTGTCTAATGCCCTCTTCTGGCTTCTGTGGGAACCTGCAATACACACACACACACACCCCAAACACACAAACAAAACTGGGACCACTGCTCTTTCTCTTAAAACACTATTTTTTTTTTAATGAAATCTTGCTTTCTATCTCGGGTAGGCTATAAACCAGAATAGTCATCCAGCGAGTCTTTGCAGGGCATTTCCTCTGTTAGCAACACAGTATGAGAGAAATGGTGTCCACTGCACAGCTGGGGTTGTGAGCACAGTGGCGGAAACAAACTCCAATCAAAAACGACATAAGAAATGATTCCACGTTGCTGACTAGTACCACAAGAGAGCACGGAGTATGTCCTCGTCTGAGGTCAGGGAAGGGCTCATGGTGATCGCAGCAGGGTAAATGACCTCTGCAACCATGGGAGGCATTTATTCCAGTCAGTTCTCACGGTGGGAAGGGCAGCAGGTTGGGGGCAGGCAAGGGTGAAGGAAAACATGATGACAACTGAGCTGGGCCACTTTAAAGTACATATGTAAATACACACATATATACGTATGCAAAACCACATATACATATATACATGTGTATATTTACATATTTATTTATTTGTGATGTATCAGTGCACATGCCAGGGAGGACAACCAGTTGGAGTCTCTACTTTGTGGATCCCAGGGATCACACATAGGTCACTAGGCTTGGGGACAAGTAACTTTACTTGCTGCTGAGTCATCTTGCCAGTCCAAACACAGGACTTTTTAAAAGACCATCCTGGCCCTGGTGTGGAGGACAATCCATCCGCTCAGGAGACAAGTGTCCATGTGGGCAGAAAATTCTATGCTACTGTGTGCTGTAGCCGACTGTAAGGATCCTGGATTAGAACACGGGCAGATGAAGGGAAAGAAAGTGGCCTCATTCACAGTCCTGCGCTGGAACGAGAAACAACTAAGTGGCTTTCTCCCTTGTTGGGTTGTTTCTTTTCAGTGACAGGAGAGGGGTTGGTGACAGACTTTCTTGGATACACTGCACAAAGAAGTAAATCACCAGAACATTAGAGAGAGTAGCTGGTGACAGGCCAAATGGCTGTCCTTTGCTTTGTTTGGGTGGGAAATCAGTCATTTTTTATGTTACCTTTGACACCAATTCCAGCCCAGAGAGTCCCTTTTCTACTGAGGTTTCTTATGCCCACTACCGTCAAGACTTCACCTTCCTGCTCATGCCCTAACCATTGTACTCATGGCCGGTAAGTGCTGGGCTGAGGAGAAGGAATCGCCACTCTTTCGTAATCTAAACAATCTCTCTTATCTTCGAGGTACTTTGTATCTATAAGGACAAGCAAAACACTTCGGATTTTCCCCTCTCCCATTATTTATTTTTATTAAGCTCAGGTGAAACAAAACAAAATGTACAAATAAACACACAACTGAATGGAGAGATTGCTCAGTGGTTAAGAGTCTACATTGTGTTTGCAGAATACATAAGTTTGGTTCCCTGCACGCTTGTCAGGCGGCTCAAGACTGCCTGGAGCACCAGCTCTGGAGGATCCCATGCCCTCTTCTGGACCCATCAGGTACTACACTCAAGCACATAAACCTACATGCAGATATATACACACACAATTAAAAACAAACCTTAAAAGAAATAACCCCACAGGAGCTGGAGAGATGACTCAGTGGTTAAGAGCACTGACTGCTTTTCCAGAGGACCTGGGTTCAAGTCCTAGCACCCACATGGCAGCTCACAACTGTCTGTAACTCCAAGATCTGATATCCTCACAAGGACATACATGTAATGTAGCAAAATACCAATGCAAATAAAATAANTGGGTTCAAGTCCTAGCACCCACATGGCAGCTCACAACTGTCTGTAACTCCAAGATCTGATATCCTCACAAGGACATACATGTAATGTAGCAAAATACCAATGCAAATAAAATAAAAATAAATTATATAAAAAATAAATAACCCCACAATCTGGAGCACAGGAGAAGGTGGTAAGGCTTCTTTAACTGAGACCCTGATGAGCCAGATGATGCCATGCAGACAGCCAAATGTTAACTTTCTAAGAATTATAGATGTCCAAGTTCAGCACCGTAGAGATCTGATGAGGTATTACATAAGAGGGAATTGGTGGCATGAAAGCAGAATTTTGAAGAACAGTAAACACTGACTTATTCAATAAATGATGTTGAGAACTCAGCACTGGCTATCTGGAAGGAGGAAAAGCTAGACTCAGGGGCTAGATGGTGGGCGGCTCAGCAACCAAGAGCACTGTTTGTTCTCCTGGAAAATACAGGTTCAACCCTTAACATCCACATTTGCCTCACAATTTTAACTCCAGGCCCAGGGGACCTGAAGCCTTTCTTGGCCTTCGAGGGTACTGCACAAATGTCATGCGCAGAATAAATTTTTAAAAAAAGAGCATATTCCTTAACTGACATCAAAACAAATGAGTTTTAAAAGTAAAAACTGAACTCTAAAGAGACTAAGAAAAGATACAACTAGATATTTATTTAATATTGGAATGGGAGGCTTAGATATGAAGTAAAGGCAATTTATAAAAAGAACCAACAGTGGAGTTTATAAAAAGAAGATGGAAAAAGAGATATCTTTTTAAAAATGATTTTTTTATATGTATGAGTGTTTTGCCTGCATGTATGTAAGTGAAGACAAACATTCTCAGGCTGTTTTTGGACAGACTCACATCTATTTTAAACCAGGAATGTGAAGGAATTGTGGCCCCAAGCACATTTATGGAAGGCGAAGTTTGGGTAAAAAGGTCCCTGCTGTGGAGTACTATGAGAGGTTTTTGTAGTTTATATGTGCACACACACACACACACAACACACACATACATATTACTTTATTTTTAAGACAGGATCTCACTATATAGCCCTGGTTGGCCTGGATTCACTATGTAGACCAGACTGGTCTTGAATGCTGGGATTAAGGAGAGAGCCACCCTACCTAGCTTTTATTATTATTATTATTATTATTATTATTATTATTATTATTATGGTTTTCAAGACAGGTTTTCTCTGTGAAGCCCTGGTTAGCCTGGAACTCACTCTGTAGACCAGACTGGCCCCAAACTCACAGAGATCTGCCTGCCTCCGCCTCCTGAGTGCTGGGGGATGAAAGGCACTACCACCCATCCAACTTTTATTTTCTTTTAATACATGCATAGATATAGATATACACTTTTTTTTTAAAAAGTTCTTTTTTTGAGTCTCTGTCTCCTAAGTTGGCCTCAAGCTCACTATGAAGCCAAGGGGACCTTGGGCTTGTGATGCCCAAGACTTGGTGTCACAGCTGTGCATCACCACGTGGTATTTGAAGTTCTAAAGGACCAGCCCTCTACCCTCTACTTTCCACCAAGTTTACTATGATCTCTGACCATTTCTACATGAAAGGTCATGGGCTTCACTCAGTTAAAGCTTTCTTTCAAAGATAGGTTCCCCTGTAGAGGACTCCTAACTGATCTCCCAATTTCCTTTCAATAAAGACCTAAAACATCACACCCACTCCCTAAAAATATAAGAGCTACCTACTTTCGCCGAAAGCTGAAACTGAATCTTGCATTTTGACACTTCAGATGAAGAGAGGTTCCTACCTCTTCAATGGTGTGATGTATTGTCTAATGACTCTGCCACAAATGGTGACTCAGACCCAAACACAAAAATTACAGCTTTTCCTAGTAAATGAAATAAAATGAAACATTCATGTTTGGCACCTTATTCTTCATAGAACAGCACAGCAGCAGAAAGTGTCTCTTTTTAGCATTTCAGATGTAGACCTTGTCCTAAGGAGTTACTAGTCACATCACTCTTAAATGGCACATGCCAGCATCCACATCACACTTTAGAATCCTTGACAGTAACAGGCAGGGAAAGACAGCACATGGAACCTAGCACTTGGGAGGATGAGGTAGGAGGATAACAAATTTGAGAGCATCTCGGGCTACTTAGTAAGTTCAAGATTTGTGCAGGCTACATAGGCAACCTGTCTTGAAAGTCAAACCCTGGGGCTGGAGGGAAGGTGTGGTAGTCAGGAGCAGTTGGTGCGCTTGTGTGGTTCAGTCCCTAGCACCCACATGGTGTCTTGCAACCATCCACAACTCCAGTTTCAGGGGATCTGAGGACCTTTTCTGACTTTCATGGGCACCGGGCACAAACATGATACCTATACATAGATGAAGGTAAGATACGCATACACATACAATAAATAAATCTAAAATAAATATTTAAAAAGTCAAAACCAAACCAAACCAAAATGCCCTTAAAATGTAATCATATAATTAGGAAAGTAAGAATGGAAGTCACTGGACAGTTCTGAGATAGTTTTGGGGTGTTGTGTGTGTGTGTGTGTGTGTGTGTGTGTATGGTGTATACACATGTCTGTATGTGTGCCTGTGGAGGCCAGAGGTTGACATGAGGTATCTTCTTTAATGGCTTTCTGCAATATTAAAAAATCTTTATTATAATCATTTATTTTATGTGTATGAGTGTTTTGTCTATGCACCATTTTTGCATTCCTGGTACCCAGGGAAACCAGAAGAGGGCACTGGATACACTGGGGCTGGAGTTACAGAGGACTGTGAGCTACTATATGGTGATGGGAATCCAACCCAGGTCCTCTGGAAGAGTAGTCATGTTTTAACCACAGAACCATCTCTCCAGCCCCTCTACCATTAGTTTGTTTTTTGAGGCAGGGTCACTCACTGAACCTGGAGCTGGATTAACGGTTGGCTAGCAAACCCATGGGATCCCTTTTTCTCAACCTCCACGTCCACCCAGAGTCCCTGCCCAATTTTTCATAAGAGTGCTGGGGACTGAGCTTAGATTCTCACATCTGTACAGCTATGTTTTACAAATTCCATCTCCTCTCCCCCAAACATTGTTAAAACAGCATATTTACAAACATGCAAAGCAGTCAGGGGAACACAGGAGCCTGAAGAGGAATTTTGATAGTAGCAGAACTAAGGAAGAAAGCAAGAATGGATGGCAGAGAGGAGAAAGAAGAAAGGGCAGGATAATCAAGACAAATGCAAGACCAGACTCGGGGCACAGAGAACACAGAGGCAAAAGGACACAGCAGAAACAGGAAGATGGAATGTTTCCTCAGCAGGAGCCAAGAATATGAATAGCCCGAGGATGGAGATGAAAGATGGCACCTGGCACTGGAGGTGGAGATCTGGAGAGGGATGGGAGGGACAGTTTGCTGACATTTTACCACTTCTCTTCTCTCCCAGGCTGTAAAAGGGAACATTTGTCTCTCTTCTGCGGGGAACGGGAAGAGCACAGGTTCTGCTGGCAGGACTCCATCCCCATTCCTGTCTGGTTAGCTACTGGTTACACCGCTCTGGCAAGTCATCTCCGTGACTAGGTGGGGAAGCGGGGAGACTGTGCATGACCACCGAGGGCTCGCAAGGCAGAAACCAGAGCACGGCAACGGTTAGAGTCATTAGCAAGGAGGAAAACAGCTAGTTCAACCAAGGACCATGTTTGAAGCAATGGCGTCAAGAGGCAAAGAGAGAATCTATTTAGAGGACATGTTAACACACACTGTATGAACCCCGTTCCCAGGAGAGCGAGGAGACAGCTGCTGGGCCAGGCCTCGACTTCCTCCAGCAAAAGATTCTGTCTTGTATTAACTGCTTTGCTGTGATAAAACACCATGACCCAAAGTGGCCACTACTACTATTTTCTTCCTCTTCTTTTTCTTCATTATTATTATTTATTATTATTCTCATTATTCTGTTAGTAATGGCAGAGGACCTTAGCTGACTCACATGCATATTCTAAGCCAGTTTGGTCTACAAATGTGAATGATGGTAACACTCATGTCTCTTATAAAATCAGTGTGAAGCTAAATCTAACAATAGAAAGTATTTTGTAATTGTGGTATGCTTCAAGCAGCTTGAAGGAGCTGACTTCACTAAAGACAAAGGAAAAGGGATAAGGATACAAACCCTTCCAGCGAGATCTTTCTCATTCAGTGCCTCTCCATGTCCTGCCCCAGCCCTGTGGGAGTCACGAGGTTACCTGAGGATTCCAAATCCCCCTAGAAAAGCCCTCCTCTTACAGTTTCAAACCATGGCTTCTTTGGCTAAGGAGTGACACATACACTGTAAGGGACAAGGACTTCCTGGGGTTGGGGTGGGGTGAAAGGAAGTAAAGAGAAAGAGATTTAAGAAAATACTTGCTAAAGGGCCCTAAGGGGAAAAAAATTACTCACGATGGTGGAGCCATAGCCGGGGCATGGTTCCAAGTCAGCCAGCCAGGGATACATATACTGAGACCGTCTCAGAACAGGAGAAGAAGACAGGAGAGCCGCAGAGGTAGACAGCCCGGCTCCTTCCAGAGCAAAGCATGTGCTGACCAGACACCCAGCTGGTTCATCTCAGGGGTGTCTAGCGAAGGGGCATGATGACACTTGTCCGCACGGGAAACATTTGGCTTCAATTCTAAGTCTGGTAGCAATTACACACTGCACGTTTTTCAAAACTCAAAGTACACACTTAAATTTGATGCGCTTTATTGTATATAAATTAAAACTAATCCAATATAATCCAGGTCACACAGAGTAGACCTTCCGGCAGTTTTTCTTTCCCACACGTAGGTCTTACCCACTCCCTAGTCCTCTATGCTAAACAAAGATAGAACAATTCTTCCTATGTCATGAAAGGGAGCTACTCCCATAGACAGCTGGCCAGTTAGGGATGGGAGACAGTGCGCGAGGAGCTGCGATTTGATTCCCAGCACCTGCGTAAAAAGCTAGGCGTGGCGGCTCATGCTTATAACCCCAGCACTGGAGGGCAGAGACAGGAGGCTTCCAGAGGGAGGCTAGCCAGTCAAGTCTGATTGCTGAGCTTAGGTTCCAGTGAGACCTTGTCTCGAAAGCCAAGGTACATGGGGCATGGTGGCACATGCCTTTAATTCTAGCACTCAGGAGTCAGGCAAGAGTTATCTTTGTGAGTTCAAGGTCAGCCTGATCTACATAGCAAGTTCTAGGGGTAGCCAGGCCTACAGAGTGAGACCCTGTCTAAACATACACACACACACACACACACACACACACA
>LOEQ01000099.1:343584-363818 GCA_001685075.1 Bramus lutescens | reverse complement strand
AGGTTCCAGCCGGGCTCTTCCTGCAGTATGGAGGCAGTTCGTGTTGCTTAGCATGCGACCTCCCATGTGTGGCCACAGAGTTGAGCTCACTGTAATCTGTTGCATTCAAAGTCACAACTACTCAACATAACTAATTCCACTCATGAGGGATCTCTGGCAAGTGGCCCTTCATGGGACACCAAGGATACACACCCAGTACTGAAAAGAATCATGGGAGCAGCCACCACCTGAGCCCCCAGCACCACCAGTTGCATAGTTCCACGTTGAAGAACCTACCACTCTCACCACACAGAAATCACTAACACACACTCTGCAAGTGTCTAGTAGCATTTTAGCAATTTGTCCCAGAACACAAGCTTCCCATTAACAGATAAACCTCTTTCTGTTACATTCAAACCGGATAAATACTAATCAGCTTTTCGTTTGGGCAAGATTAAAAACTACAATGATCAAATTAATTTTAGCTTGAAAACTAGCATGACCAGAGTACATCATTATAAATAATTCAAGGGCTCCCAGGGGCTTTTTAGAAAGGGCAAATAGAAGGTCAAGAGCTGCAGCGGTCTTGAGACAACATGAGCATCTCGGAGCATCTGCCGGAACAGAGCCCCTTCAGCTCAAGATGACAGTAAAGCCTTTTCTATTATAATTACAGATTTCTCTTTTGCTCGGAAGGCTAAGCTTCAAAAAATGTTTCTATCTAAAAATAGCCCAGGAATTCAGTGCTACTTTCAATTCTTACATTCTTTTCCTACAAAATGCACCACTCAAACATTTCCTTTCATCGTTGACACCTTATGTCATTTAGAATCAGACAACACAGAACATCAAAGAAACCTTTAGGTAAAGTTTTGTAAAATGGGAACATAACATAACTAACCCTGGGTTTGCCTCCCTCTTTGCTTATAGATGGAGATATGGGCGAACAACTGTTTCATTAAAAAAAATTCACATTCCTAAAAGCGGGTATAATTTACATGTTAACCAACAGAGAGATTTCTTTCAGATTCTATGCTATTAACAAGCCGCTTGACTTGAAGTCATTCTACTTGAAGTTCAAGTTCAAACTATGTAGGGTGACTTGTGTTCGATTCAAAGTAACACTGGAATCTTGCCTTTGCTTCAGTCCAGACTTAAGCTGGGGCTGGCTAAACTGGAAAGCAGTTCAGAGCTTTAGATACTTTTAATAATAAAGTCAACACACTTGAAATCATCCTCTAAAACAGTGGGTCTCAACTGGTGGGTCTCAACCCCTTCGACAAATCTCTATGTCCAAAAATATGTACATTATGATTCATAACAGTAGCAAAATTACTGTTATAAAGTAGCAACAAAAATAATTTTATGGCGGGGTCACCCTAGCATAAGGGACTGTACCGAAGGGTCACAGCATTAGGAAGGCTGAGAACCACTGCTCTAAGACCTTCCTAAATGGGTTCTCATTTTCCTTAGGTGGGGAAAGGTCTATTTTTAAGCATAAGCTTTTCCTTTAAAAAGATACTTTCCATCTATACATTTGGCAAGGCAATGTTTGTCTCTGCAGCAGATTCACTTGAGAGGGGTAGAACAGGAATTAACTTTCAACATGTTTCCCCCACAGTGACTACCAGAGAGAAGAAAGCTTAGAAACACACTGATATTTCTGTGTACAGAAACCATTTCTACCAATCTATTATTTTAACATTCAAAATAAGGGCTAATCTACAACTAAAGAAATAAGACGAAGTAAGAATCAAATACTTTCTCCGGGAAGAGCTGATTAAGTCAGGGTGCTCGCAGTAGCACACATGGAAAGAAAACACGGGATCACTGTTCTGACACGGACCGGTCGCAGCATCTACACTAGTTTTCCCAAGATATATACAATTACCATGATAGTCACTTCAGGGAGATTTAAGGTACAGAGAGCAAAGAGAAATGTTAAAATTCCCAGAGTACTCACAAGTAGTTTGAAGGAAAATCTGAAGCACAGTTCTTCAGAGGTCTTCTCTCTGGATCATCAACACAATCTGGAGTCTAAAATAGATGTCTATCTTATCAGGCCCAGCAATCACATTGCAGCTCACTAACTTCTACTTGGGTACACAGTTTTACAACTCAGAACAAACGCTGGCTAAAATTAACTGCAGCCGAGCAGCAGGCAGGAGCACGCTGGTTTGCATCATGTGGGCCGGGATTTATTCCCTAGGACAACACTGGTGTCCTCTTTAATGGGACTCTGGCCAAGGGGTGTGCCCTACCGAACAATGCACTACATCACGATTACGCTAATTACTGAACGCAGTTGGGCACTACTGACTGACTTCAGGTCGGCTCTGCAAGCGCCCACAGAGAAAAGGCGAGGTCTTTTCCGGAACAGGCAAGTGCCTGGTGTTTAAGCACATTCGGGTCAGACAACTGTGACAACAAGGTGGCAGCAGTGTCTGCTCTTCGCGGGACATCCGGGACATCCACGACATCCACTGAGGTTACCCACTCACTTTCTGCTCTTCTTCTCTACTTCCCAAGGAGGTGCTAGGAGGACACATGGCCACTTCAACAACAAAACCCACAACCGAGAGCAAACATCTCCAGTGTACCGAATGCACTGTGAAGTGAATTTTCCTGTGTGGCTGGCTACAACTAGAAGAACTGTCCTCTGTTGGGGCAAATGATCATTCTCTAAGTATACTAAAACCCAAGCAGACTCCAAACAGCAGTCAATATTTAAAAGAAAATTAGAACACAATGTTCTCACCAACTACAACTTAGAGCAAAGGCATAGACTGTGTAGCGTCTACCACGGATGATTCAGACTGCTTAGCTTCAGGCATATTAGTTAGTTCCTATGGCTTACTTTGCCCTGAATGGATACTTCTTCAATCAAAACTCCAGTCACCTGCCCTTCCAACAGATACAAAGTAACTCTGCCTGGAAGACAACTGGATTACACCACCTTCCTCCAAAATCCTCTCTGACCTGACTCCACATTAACAACATGCCTAAAATCCCACGTATCTTTTCAGAGCTATTTGTTTCCTTACTAAAAAAAAAAAAAGGTCATGTTAGCTTAAACTTTCAGGGGCTTCGGTGTCTCCTGTAGACCAATGTTTCTCAACTTTCCTTTAATATCCCTACAATGTGGTGGCTCCCAACCATAAAATTTTTTTGTTGCTACTTCATAATTGTAATTTTGCTACTGTTACGAACTGTAAGGTAGAGATCTGGTCCACAGGATATTTGCTATGCCACCCACCAAAGAGGTCGCGACCCACACACAGGTTGAGAACCACTGCTTTATAGCATTCCCTCTACAGCACGGATCATTACAACACAAACCAGACTCTTTTAAAGAGCACAGCCCATCTGTGACAAGCTTGCCAAAAGTTGCCAATGGTTAGCTTTCATTGGCATACACTGCTAATATGATCTTCCTCATGTTGTTTATAAAGATGGCTGGTTTCGTACCTTACACTCTAGCCCTGTGACCAACCTACGCTGCTGCAGACAGGACAAATCTACCCCACCTTATGGCAGCTGGTGTGCACTCTAGGCCTTTTCGCCCAAAGCTTCTGGAGAAAATAAGAAAATAAGCTTCACTAACCAGAGGGCTAACCTCTGATTAACAGGGTTATTTTCAGCAAACTTACTCTAGAATTTTTTAATGCCAACAGAGGACACTGTGGGGCTAATTTTAACAAAAAATATTATCATCCAAAAATGCTTGTGTTCAGTAGGAAGATCTCTTAGCAAAAAAATTCTTTATGCTCTCATCTAGTTTAAAAAAAAAAAGCTGAATTGACCTACACATCATATTTTGGATTGTAGAAGATCCAGATTGCACTGTAAGGTCTATTCTGAAGCGAGAAATACTGAGCAATTTTCTAGTTCCTCTTATGTCAAATCTCCACGTATAAGTCTGTTGTTTCCCTTAACACCCTGTTTGAAAACACAAGCACCTACTGGAAGGCAGTGGCAGTGGCACACATCTTTAATCCCAGTACTTGGGAGGAAGAGGCAGGTGGATCTCTGTGAGTTTGAGGCCAGCCTGGTCTAAGGAGGATTCAAGGACAGTCAAAAACAAATAAAAATCCCAAAACACAAGAAACAAAGACAATAAACACAAGAAACAACACCTATGAAGGAAACAGTGCACCTTCTAATTCACTTTAGACACTTGATTGCTTGCTTCTTAATCAGTAAAAAAAAAAAAATCAAAAGCTATGTGTTTGTTCTAGGTCTAGAAGGGGAGTATCAGACCCTTGACACTACAATACAACATTGTTATCTGCAGAGTTCATGCTGAGAATGTGCAATCAAGTTACAAACTGTTTCTTAAAAATATATTTTAAATAAGTTTACAGTTTTATATTGGGCCATATTCATCGTCTTCATATTCACAGAGCTCTCTGGGCTGCACCTGTCCTCAAAAATGCAAAGACTCAAGGTTTTGAATTCTGAACCTCTCTCTAAAATAAACAAAATGTCCTGTGCTCATTGTGTACTCTTCTGGAGCGTTACCTTTTTTTTTCTCCATAATTTTATGAAAAGGGTCTGTGACCCCAAAGAGTAAAGAGAGCTGAGGTTAGTCTGGTAGTGCTCAGGGAGAAATTGAAAGCTACGGGAAACCAAGGCAGAGCGAGACCATTGAGAAAGGGTTAAAAAAAATAAGTAACACAAAAGAAGGGTCTCCTTCCTAGGTATGGTATGCAGTTACAATATTGTGGGGCAATACCGTGGGGTGCTGCTGGCTCTGGCGCTAAGTGAGAGGACAGGGATAAAAGACAAAACTAGGCGATCAAGGAGTTCACATTTTGATGTTATATGATGATACAGGGAGCCAGGAACACAAAGGACATAGCTCAGTTCTTAAACAGAGATTATTTTTCTGATGAAATTTAAAATTTAAGATTGAGAATAAATATACATGCTATATTGTATTCTGGAGCCCTCAAAGAGTCATGGATTGTGAAAAGACATAATATTCCAAAATATCTAAAAATTATATCTAGACTAAGTTGCAAGATTTCAATTCTTACCTCTTTTATATTTGATCCAAATATTGAAAGTGGTAAAGCAGGAGAAATTTCCAGGGTTTGCTATGGTTCTCAGGTTTTCAGAGGATTATACAAATCATTCAAAGCCTTAATGAAGCGCATGCTTAAGAAAAACAACAACAACAAAGAAAAGTACCAACCCATGAGGGAAGAAATCCATCGGATAGAAGCTCTGGGGTTAACTGTAAGGTACTGCCTCTGGGCCATGTGACCATAAGGACATTGCTGACTTCTGTGTCTATTTCCTCAAGTGTTAAATGGTGACAATAATGCTGACATCAAAGGACAGGCTGAGAGCTCCCAGAGATGACGTACAACGCTGGGCCACAGGTGCTTTCAATAAATGGCTGGGATGTCGTGACTATGTCACGTCAGTGGCGCACCTGGTGAAGATCAATTGGGTATTTAACGAGTGAAGATCAAACGCTCCACTTTTAAAGCTCAACACTTCAGAATATGAAAAGTTGAAAGGAATTTCAAATGATTGCTAAGCATTCCGAGGAAACCTGGGGTGTGCGAACACTCTTTAAACGCTGTTACGGCAATAACCTCTTTGATTTTCCTCTATTACATCACCCGACACGCCTAGCCTTGGGTGGAATTCGAATTTAGGATACTGGCTAGACAATGCACAGGGACACCAAGCTGCAGACTGTTGTCATAGTGTCCCTATTCCCTCCAGCCTCATCACTGGGCAGTCCCTTCCCCATGCTGACTCTGGCTTAGCCATCAGGACACTAGCAAACAGTGCCCAGAGACTTGTTTTTGAGATGGTATAATCACTCTTTAGTCCAAGCTGGCCTTGAACTCGCAATCCTAGTGATTTAACCTCCCAAGAGTGTATTCAGTGTCATCTTGCAGCAAAAGCTCATTAAAACAAACATTTCTATCCTAGCCTTACAAATGATCACATTAGTATTATCCACAGAAAAATCTTAGCAATGAGTTGAGTATCATTTATGCCAGGTGGTGGTCCCAGCACTCGGGAGGCAGACACAGGCAGATTTCTGTGAGTTTGAGGCCAGCCTGGTCTACAGAGTGAGTTCCAGGACAGACTCCAAAGCTACAGAGAAACCCTATCTCAAAAAAAAAGTATCATTTATATACACACAAACACAGAACTCTAAAAGATTAAACAGCCTTTCTTCACCATACGTTTTCTGTCAGTTAAAAAAAAGGACATAAATAACTAGAAAACTCAAGACTGTTTAAAAAAATACTTCTGATAAACAGCAACGTCATTGTAACACTGTGATATAATTTGCATTTTTTATCAGAATCGATGAAAAGTTTTATTTCAGTCTCTTCCCTACAAAAATATGTGCAAAGAAAATACTTTCATTATAATGCCTATATTTTTCATATTTGAAATTTTTTGCTTATTCCTTGAGAATTCTATATATGTATACAATGAAATATCCAGGGTAATTTTTTAAGTCTACTATAACTCAGTTGAGCAGTTTATACTATAACAGCCACACACTTAACCTTTTTAAGCCATTGGTTCCTGCTACTATGAAACTTGCCAGAACTTTCAAGAAGCATGTGAACAGCAAGAGGCCTGTGACAATTTTTGCTTTAAGAATCATGTAACTGCCAGGTGGTGGTGGCAGCAGAGGCAGGCAGATCTCTGAGTTCGAGGCCAGTCAGGTCTACAGAGTAAGTTCCAGGACAGCCAGGACTATGCAGAGGAAACCTGTCTGGGGGGCCAGGTGTTGGGGAAGAAAAATCATATAATCTGAGTCAGGGCAGTGCACATAAACTTTTATGATATCCCAAAGGGTAAGAATTCACTCCGGGGCTGGAGAGATGGCTCAGAGGTTAAGAACACTGGCTGTTCTTCCAGAGGTCCTGAGTTCAATTCCCAACAACCACATGGTGGCTCACCACCAGCTATAGTGAGATCTGGAACCCTCTTCTGGCTTGCAGGCATACATGCAGACAGAACACTGTATACATAATACATAAATAAATCTTAAAAAAAGAGTTCACTCCTATAGGAATGTAAGAAGAGTATGTAAATTAGAAAGGATATATAGGAAGAAATGACATTTTATTGAGGCTTCTGCAAATAGATCAAGTTTTTGTAACAAAATGATAAGGAACATTATGCAGAAGCCAGAAGCAGAGAGACAACAGAGAGGGAGAAATGACAGCCTGGACTCAGATTTCAGCCCCTCCAACTAATGTTTTTCCAATCTCTGCTAGGTTACTTGAGTTCTCCAAATCTACACTGTGAAGTGATCAATGGGAGATGGGGTCTACGGCAAAGCCTCGGCCTCATCGTCTCTAAACAAGGATAATAATTAGAGACGCCTACCGTGTGATTATGAAGGTGAAATGAGTTGTCTCTGTAAAGCATGCACAGGAGAGCCTGGCGTAAGCATTTTGTTAAATATGCACTTATACATGCACAATGAGGTAGAGACAATAGATGAATGCACAGACTACAGCCAGATGGTCTCTCTCTCTCTCTCTCTCTCTCTCTCTCTCTCTCTCTCTTCCCCCCCCATATGTGTATGTAATATCTAGGAGGGAAGGAACCAGAGCCATGTGTGTGCTAGGCAAAGGTTCTACCACTAAATTACATCTCCAGTTCTAAATAGATCTATATGGATCTAGATATGTAGAGATAATTTTTTAAAAATATTTATTTTATATGTATGTGTATATTGTGTGTGAGTAAGGGTATGTATGTGTACCACATATGTGCAGGAGTCCACAGAGGCATTAGATCCTCTGGAACTGGAATCACAGGCCATTGTGAGCCTCTATATAGGTGTGCCAGGAATGGACCCTGGGTCCCTTGATAAAGCAGCGAAACTCTTAACCACTGAGCCATCTCTCTGGTCTCATGCTGATACGATCTAATCAGAACACTACCTTAGAGTAGAATGTGCTAAATAGAATTTAATGTTCCCTTATTCCTTCTCTTGCACTCACAGATTATTTATATTTGTGTACAAGGCTCAAATATATTTTCCCATTCCCCAACACCAGCTTCAGTTAAGAGAAATAAGGCTGTGCCTGCCCTATTCTTAGATAGGCGGCTTCCTCCTGTCTCGTCAAGGCGGTAATTCTGTACTTGACTGTACAAGTTGCTGCGCTTGACACTGATACACAGACACTGCACAGCACCAGTTTCAAAGAAGGAGCAGTGATGAACGGAAAAACAAACATGGGCTTATTAGCTGCAATCTTATTTCTATCATTTATTGTTCTTTAAGCTAATGTGAAATCTTAAATGCACTATGACTTGAGATCCAGAAGCAGAGTCAGACACTGGATTTAAAGTCACAGAAATTCAAAAAGTAGATTAACAAAAGCTTATTAGCTTCAGACTAATTTTACTGGAAGTAGTGATAGGGGTCTAACTAAAATTACTGTGTGTGCGCGTGTGCTCGAGTTACAGTGCTGGAAACCGAGCCCAGGACATCATGCACGCTAGCCAAGTGCCCTGCCACCACCTTACATCCCCAGAAACACTTTTATTCTCCTGCCCTAAAAGTGATTTTGAATGCAGTATCATTGCCGGAATCAATCTTTGTTTTGAAAATGAATAGTTACCAAGTTCTACTAAAAAAAGATCTGCTAAAGGCACTTGGAACCATCCCTACCCCACCGTGCCGAAGCGAATACTGCTTTCTTGCAATCATATTTGTATCACTGATTTGCTTAGAAGCGTATTTTGGGAAACATTGCAAAAGTAAAATTTACTGATCACAAATCAAACTTTATTACTTATTTTCTGTTGGATAAAAATCTGAATTTTAGCTAGACTGCTAATCACATGTCCATTTCTCAATTTACAGGAAAACTTAAGAACCAGACCAAAAAAAAACCCCAATAATTTTCCACTAATTATTCCATCTCTTCTTCCCTATTCTTTCTCATAATGTGGCCTGACCCTAAGGTCACCCCTACCACTGTCACACAAATGCTCTCTCTACCACTGAGTTATAGCTCAGACCTTTTGGTATTTGTATTTTTTTTTTTTTGAGACAGGATCTCACTATGTAGTCCTGCCTATCCTGGAACTCACTCTGTAGACCAGGCTGACCTGAGACTCAGAAATCAGCTTGCCTCTGACTGTGAAATGCTAGGATTAAAGGCATATGCCATACTATGCTTAGCTAAGCATTTAATTTCTAATTTTTCCCTTCTTTTTGCTGTGATCAAACACGATCCATTTCCAGCTGGATAACCTGAGAAGCATAGGGAAGGCAGTTTAAAATCAACTTGAAATTATGGCGATGGAATGTTCTAGTTATAGCTGGCTATAATCCAAAAGACGGCTAATGCCAGCAATGTACGTGAGTGCATCCTTAGAAACAAAGCAATTCATGTCAAAAGTTCTGTGGAGACCCCTCATTCCTTAAAGCAAGAACAAGAAACAAAAACAAAGCAATAAAAACCCGGAGTCAGGGGATAAGCAACTTAGCTCTAAGAACCATAATAACTCAGTGATTATAATAATCCAGGAGGTTGTTCTCATAAACACAGAAATGGGTTCTTTCACAAGCACTGGTTCTCAAGAAGACTGGACAAAGAGGCCTGGGATGGGCTTGGTTGCTGTACACTACAAAATAATAGGCAATTATCTATTTTAGACCTTAATGCTTTCATTGTAAGAGTTGGTTCCTATTTTTCTTTGACATCGTATTCCTCAAATTGTCATGGAGGACATACTTCCCAGTTCTTTGATTCTACCATCAGAAAGTTCTTTGACAATGACTGAAAGTCGTCCTTTTTGATTTCCACAACTGAGAACTTTTTATGTAAACTGCACTGAAAAAAAAAAACCAAAAAGCTGCCTTTTAAAAAATCAGAGCCTTTTAGAGCTGAAAAAAAAAACACCTCTTTTAAATGACAGATGGACATGCAAGAGTAACAGTCATAGATTCCAACCATTACTTTGATTTTTAAAAAAGAAAAATGCTGTCCTTCTTATTCATGATTATTACAGGAATGAGCAGCTACTTCGATGGCATCTCTACTTGTTGCTGAGCGCACGGAGCTGTGATGAGTGCAGAGGTCACATCAGTCCAGAACTCACCCATGCAGCAGCTCTGAATCACTATTGCCGCTCCTAGGTGCTTTGTGGTGCTTAGTGTCCATGACAAAGAACTGAGACAAAGGGCAAAGAAAAACTCCAGACATCCCAGGCCAATATCCAAGAGTCTTTAGGAGGTGATTTACAAAATAAGGCAGTTTCTTTCAAAATCAACTTAAATTAATCCTGGGTAATGAAAAAAAAACAAAAGGAAGAACAAAGTCATACTTACTAGTCTTTAGAATATATAGAAAAAAAAAGTATTTTAAAAAGCCAGGAGAAGGGTTAGTCAGCAGCTAAAACACAAAGGTCCAGATGAGATCAAAATTACGAGCACACATCCACAGGAGTGTCTATATTTGCGTATCTCGGTAACTAAATTGGAATACTCTGCTGAGCCAGAGAAACAGCTGTCACTACCCTCAGGCTGACTCGAGATCACAGAACCCCCTGGAGAGTCTCGGGGAGCATGACACTGCTGTCAGACTCATGAATGCACAGTGCTTGGAACATTTTTAGTTCCAGATGATAAACTTCGCCTACTTTGATCATTCCTAATTGAAAATAATTTTCACTAGTTACTTGCGCGCGCATGCGCACTCAGAGGACAACTAGGTGTTTGTTCTGGAGATCAACCTCAGGTCATAATGCTGGCACAGGGGCCCCTGGCACTCTCACCCGCAGAGCCATTTTATGGGCCCTGGTCTTTCCTTTTTTGCAGAAATATGAGAAACAACAGATTACAAGCCTGCTATGCTGTATCACTTCCATTTCCCTTGCCCACACATTTTTCTGACCCTCCCCCACACCAGGCAGGATGTTGCTCGATCGTTCTTATTTATACATATCTACTAGGGGAATAAAACCAACAGGACCATATCTTCTAGGACTTCAGGATGTTCTGGGAAAGAGATCTATAAATAATTATTAGTACAGAGCCAAAGGAAGGAATGCAAGTCTCTCCATAGTGTGGAGAAGGTTCTGAATCAGAAATGCCCATAGGGAGTTCTAGAAGAGGTAGCAGTATAGGAAAAGGCTGAGGCAGGGGACAGTATGTTCTAGGAATGGAAGACGGACTAGGAACGGGGGAAGAGGTGTGTTAGGGTCATCAGGCAAGATTGATGTACACACACTCGGCTAACAAGCCAGTCTATTACCACGCGGCTCTGAGGCTTCCCACTCTGGATACACATTAAAATCTCCTGGGAATCTTTAAAGCAAAATACTGATGCTTATTATATGTCAATACTGATGAACTGTTCTGGGCTGGGGTCTGAGTAGCAATACTTAAAACAAAAAAACTTCCCATAAAATTCTAGTATGTGTCAGGGGTGAACTCAAAAGCAGCTAAAATCAATCCAACTATTTACGCAGGATAGTGGCACTAAAAACTAGTTTTAAAGTTGGCAGGGTGATAGTGTGAAAATAGGAGACAGAGGAACTTGGGGTAGCATGTGTTAGCGCACAGGCTCCTGAACACAGGCGAGGGGGGGACAGTTAACCGTATTACTAACCTTTTATGAGTGACTAGAAGGTTAAGGCCCAGGAGACACAGGCATGTGTCCAAAATGAGCATGTGGTTTCAGGGGACTCTAAGGTGCTTTCTAAAGTGGACACAGTTTACAAAAGACCCTGGAGAAATAACGGTATGGAGAGACTCCTGGGGTAGAATCAGAGGCACTGTGACTCTGGGCGTAAGACACCACCACTTCTGCCTCTGGAGTGGCTGAGGGCAAACGCATGCTGTGTGTGTGTGTGCAGAGTAGTGTCTATGTGTGTGTAGTGAAGTGTGAGTCTGTATATGTGTAGTGTGTATGTGTGTGTCTGTGTGTCGTGTAGTATGTGCGTGTAGTGCATGTGTGTAATGTGTCTGTGTGCTTAGTGCTGTATGTATGTGTGTGATGTAATGTGTGTGTACACAGTATGTGTAGTGTAATATGAGTGTGTGGTGTGTCTGTATCTGTGTGTAATGTGTATGTGTAGTGTAGTGTGAGTGTGCATCTGTGTGTAGTGTGTACTGTAGTGTATGTGTCTGTGTGTATAGTATAGTGTGTATGTGTGTAGTGTATATGTATAAAGTGTAGTGTGTATATCTGTGTAGTGTAGTGTGTCTGTGTGTGTAGTGTAGCGTGTGTATGTGTATGTGTGTGTATGATGACTGTGTGGGGATTATGAGGACAGAGACTGGCAGTGTGTGTTTGAGTTACAGTGCTGGAAACCGAGCCCAGGACATCACGCACGCTAGCCAAGTGCCCTGCCACCACCCTACATCCCCAGCCCCAGAAACACTTCTATTCTCCTGCCCTAAAAGTGATTTTGAATGCAGTATCATTGCCAGAATCAATCTTTGTTTTGAAGATGAATAGACTAAAGGTAGTTACCAAATTCTACTAAAAAAAAAAAAAAAACCTCTGCTAAAGGCACTTGGAACCATCCCTACCCCACCGTGCCGAAGTGAATACTGCTTTCTTGCAATCACATTTGTATCATTGATTTGCTTAGAAGCTTAGAAGCATATTTTGAGAAGCATTGCAAAAGTAAAATTTACTGATAACAAATCAAACTTTATTACTTATTTTCTATTGGATAAAAATCTGAATTTTAGCTAGACTGCTAATCACGAGTCCATTTCTCAATTTACCTTTCTAACTACAGGAAAACTTAGGAACCAGACCAAAAAAAAATACCAATAATTTCCCAAATGACACTAATTATTCCATCTCTTCTTCCCTATTCTTTCTGGTAATGTGGCGTCTTCCTATCTCCATCGTTTTGAGACAGTGTTCTTACTGAACCTGGAGCTTACCAAGTAGGCATGACCAATTAGCCGGCCAGCTCCAGTGCTAGGACTACAACCATGTGCTGTACACATTGTTTTATATGGGTGCCAAGGACCCAAATACAGTGGTTTGCAAACCTCTAATGCTACGGCCCTTCAACACGGGTCCTCATGGAGTGGTGACGACTCAACCATAAATTTATTCCACAGCTACTTCATAAACTGTAAATTTGCCACTGTTATGAAACATAATGTGAAGATCTGATATGCGACTCCCAGGCTGAGAACCACTGGACTGACCCATCTTCTCTGCAGTGGTCATTGTGCTTTTTGAGATAGGTTCTCACTATTTAGTCACACTTGATTTTAGACCAAGAAGTCAAAGATACACAGTGCTGAAAAGACAGCATCTTCAACAATTGGCACTGGTCAAAGTGGGTTGCTACATGTAAAGAGTGAAAATAGGTCTGTTACCTATCAGCTTGTACAAACTCAAGTCCAAATGGATCAAGGACCTTAACAGAAGACCAGATTCACTGAAAAGAAACAGAGACTGGGTTTGAACTCATTGATACACAAAAGGACTCTCTGAATAAAACACTGATAGCACAGGCACTAAGACAACAGTTAATAAATGTGACTTCACAAAGCCAAAAAGCTTCTGTGTGGCAAAGGACACCATCATTCAGGCAAAACAGTAGGCTACAGAGTGTGAAAAGATCTTACCAACTACAACAGTGCAACGGCAACAGTGGAGAGGGTGCCTGAACTGGCCTTCCCCTATAATCAGATTAGTAACAACCCTAGTTGACATCATAGAACCTACAGCCATCAACTGACGGAAGCAGATGTAGTGATCCACAGCCAAGCACTAGGCTGAGCTCTTGGAGTCCAGCTGAAGAGGAAGGATTATAGGAGCAAGATAGATCAAGATCATCATTAGGAAAACCACAGAGACAGCTGACCTGAGCTAGTGGGAGCTCACAGACTCTGAACAGACAGCTGCGGACCTGCATAGGACCAAACTAGGTCCTGTGAATGTAGGTGACAGTTATGTGGCTTGATCTGTTGTGGGGGGCCCTGGAAGTGGGACTAGAACTTACCCCGGGTACATGAACTGGCTTTCTGGACCACTCCCTGTGGTGGGACACTTTGCTCAGTCATGATACAGGGGGAGGGGCTTAGTACTGCCTCAACTTGGTATACCAGACTTTGTTGACTCCCCCAAGGGAGGACTTACTCCCCGGAGAAGTGGATGGGGAGGTGAGAAGTTGGGGGTAGTGGGAAGAGGGGAGGAAGGAAGAATTGTGTGGCTAGTATGCAAAACGTAAAATGAATACTTTAAAAAAAAAAAGTGATGCCTTGATCATGATGGCTCTTCCTAGGCACAGAACACCGACTAAGACAGGGCTACACCAAAGGACTCTACATCCTACCACAGGAATGCTTCCTCATTCATGTTTGTTGCTACTTTAATCATAATAGCCAGAAATAATAATAGCCATCAGTAGATGAATGGATAATGAAAATGTTGTACATCTACGTGATGGCATATTATTCAACTGTCAAGAAAAATTAAATTACAAAATTTGTAGGTAAATAGATGGAACTAGAAACAATCATCCTGAGGTAACACAGACCTAATAAGACAAATTTTTCTTTTCTATGTGGATGTTAGCTTCAAAGCTTTCAATTGTGCTACAATCCAAATAGCCACAGAGGCTAGGTACCTAGTAAAGGACTGGGGTAGGGGAGGCTCTACAAGGAAGGCGGAAGACAGTGTTATGGAGAAATCAAGGGAAAACCAGAACAGGATTCCACAGGGAGTGGGATGGAAGGGAAGGGAATAGCATGAGGGATGAAAGCTTTTGGTGAACCCACCTGGGAACTTCCCACTGAAGCTGTTTGGCCTCACTTAATGTTCTACAGTCTAAGTCTACCCACTTTACTACAAACGTTTAAACTTCATTTTCTCCTAGAGCTGAGCAGTGCTCACATACACACTAACCTTTCAAACAGGTTGATCCCAGTTCTTTGCTACAGTGGATACAGCAGCAAACACAGAGGTCCAGATATCTCAACGACAGGTTATGGAGAGCTCAGGGTACAAGCCCAGGAGGGAAATAGCTGGGTTATACTGTGGTTCTGTTTTGAATTTTTGAGGACCCTACAAACCGATGTTCACAATGGCCACATTAATTTGCACCCCCAACAGTGCATAAGGTTCCATTCTCTTCCCATCTTCTCCAACACTGATGGCAGATTTCTTGATGACATCCATTCAGATTGGGATGAGGTAGGTAGGGGTGAGGTAGGTAGGGTAAGGTAGGGGTGAAGTAGGGGTAAGGTAGTAGTATATCAAAGTAGTTTTAATTTTGCATTTCCCTGATGGCTAGGAATACATAACACATTCAAAAACAATTATTAGCTATTTGTAGTGTGTGTGTTTGAAAACTGCCTATTTCAATCCAATTGCCCATTTGATAATTAGTGGTTTTATTCCCTTGGTATTTAATTTCTGCAGTTCTTCATAATTTTTAGGTATTAGCCCCTTGTCTGAAGTGACAGCTTCTGAGATGAATTAACATCAATATCTCTAAAACAAATCTACATAACAGAAAAGAAGGCATGCTATCAAACTCCTTTTATGAAGCTAATATTACCCTGGTACTCAAGCTAGAAAAAGAAAAATAGTAAAAATAAAATTATAGGCCAATCTCTCTGATGAACATACACACACATACACACACACCCAACAAAAACGACAAAAAAAACCAATAAAATTATTTCCAATTTCAGCACTGTCAAGTTGGCTTTATTCTAGAGATGCAGGGATAATTCAATATACACATATCAGTAAGTGTAACAATACATCAGATACATGGGCTCAAGAACAGAAATCAAGATCTTAATAGAGGTGACAAGGCTTTTGATAAAAAAAAAACAACCTTGAAGACACTGGAAATAGGAAGAACACACCTCAGCATTATAAAGGGTATACACCACAAACCTATAGCCACTATCACACCAAAAAGAGAAAACCTCAAAGTTGAAAGTCTTAGCTAGAGCAGTAAGACACGGGAAGAAATAGAATACAACTAGGAAAAGATGTCAAAGCATCCTTATTTGTAGATGGTATGTACAGACAAGAGACCATAAAGACTGAACTAGAAAATTCTTAAGTCTGACAAATACCAAAGGCCAGGATGCACAGTTAACACAAAAACCAGTGGCAATCTCCAGTGGACCCAGAGAGTACCGTGGTACTAAGCTCTCACTCTGAATCCAGCATTTATACTCCAGTGTTCCCACAGGCCACCTGACACCAGGGATTTTGACCACAGGCCCCAGGCAGTTCTCAGACTTCAGTGGATCCAGCATTCTCCAACTCCTGGCCCAGCAGATTCACAGAATTCAAAACGTGACCAAATTTTTGCTTCATCTGGTTACCTGCATGCTCAGTATGCAGCCCCATCCTTGGTGCGAGCCAAGATGGGATCCTATGATGGCTATTCTTAGTTGTCAACCTGACTACACCTGCAACTAACTATAACGCAAACTGCTGGGCCCAGTTGTGAGGGTTTTCTTAATTAAATCACTTTGAAGTAGGAAGACCAATTTTTAATCTGGAGCTTCTGGATTTCCTGAGTTGGTAAGATACACTTTAATACAGATGATCTTTTGAGCCTATAACCCATACTAACACATAAACAAATCATTTGGGACTTATATTTATATATAAATACATTCATTATATATAATATAAAAATATATTAGATATATTCACTTTCTAAGTTCTGTTCCTCTAGAGAAGCCTGACAAACACAGATTTTTTTGAATACCAGAAGTGGTCTTAGAGCAACAGAAGCACACGGATATATCTACTCTCCAGTCTTATGTCATAACTTAGTTCAAAGGGATTTTGATCATCTGTCTCTCCCACAGAATATCACATTGGTTCACGATACTGATGACATTATGCTGACTGGACCAAGTGAGTAGGAGGCAACAGCCACTTTGGATTTGTTGGTAACCCATATGTGCATCAGAGGATGGGAAATAAATCAACCAAAATTCAATCCACCTCAGTAAAATTCTTAGGAGTCCACTGGTGTGAGGCATGAACAGACACTCCTTCTAAGGTGAAGGATAAGGCATTGCATCTGACCCCTTCCACCACCAAGAAAGTAGAACGATGTTTAGTGGGCCTAGACTGGGGAGACAGCATACTCTTCACTTGGGTGTGTTACTCCAGCCCATATACCAGGTGACTCGAAAGCGGTCAGCTTTGAGAGGGACCTGTAACGGGAGACGGCTTTTAACAGGTCCAGTCTGTTGAACCATATGGCTTAACAGGCTCAAGGAATACCTGAGGCATCAACAGCAGATAGGGTTGTTGTTTGGAGCCTTGGGCAGGCCCCTGTAGGTGAATCACATAAGAGGTATCTAGGATTTTGGAGCAAGGCTCTACCATTGTCTGCAGACAACTATTCTTCCTTTGAGAGACAGCTCTTGACCTTGGGCTGTAGTGGACACTGAATGTTTGACAATGGGCCACCAAGTTACCATGTGGCCTGAGCTCCCCATCATGAACTGAGTGTTCTTGACTCACTGAGCCAAGATGTAAGATGTGCACAGAAGTAATCTATTATCAAATGAAAGTGATATATATATAGTTCAAGAAGGTCCTAGAGGCACAAACAAGTTACATGAAGAAGCTGTTCAAATGCCTGGTTTCTACTCCTGTGACAATACCGTCTGCTGCCAAGCAGGCCCCTACAGCCTCATGAATTGTTCCCTATGATTGACTGACGGAGGAAGAGAAGACTAGGGTCTGGTTTACTGATGGTTCTGTACCGCGTGCAGGCACCACCCAGAAGTGGACAGCTGCAGCATCACAAACCCTTTCTGGGACAACCCTGAAAGACACCAGCAAAGGGAAATTTTCATCGTAGGAAGAACTTCAGCAGACATAATGACATGTGTTTTTGTTCAGAAACCATAAATGGCCAGATGTGCAATTGTTCATTGTCTCATGGGCTGTAGCCATGGATTGGCTGAATGGTCAGGACGAGGGATGAATATGAATGGAAAATTGGTGAGGAAGACATTTGGGGAAGAAGTATGCAGATAGATCTCTCCAAATGTGCAAAAGAGGTGAAGATACTTGTGTCCCGTGTAAATGCTCATCAAAGGAGACTCAGCCGAGGAGTTCAATTAAGTAGATAGGATGACCCATTCTGTGTGCGGTCAATCTCTTTCTCCAGTCATCCCTGCCATTGCCCAATGGGCACGTGAACAAAGTGGTCACAGTGGCAGAGATGGGGGTTATGCGTGGGCTTGACTACATGGACTGCCAGTCATGAAGGCTGACCTGGCTACAGCTGCTGATAGGTAACAGGTCTGCCAAAAGCAGAGAGCCACAGTGAGCCTCAGATATGACGTCATTCTCCGGGGTGACCAGTCAACAGCCTGGTAGCAGGTTGACTACACTGAACCATCTCTTCTGTGGAACGGACAGTGCTTTGTCCTTGCTGAAGTAGATACTCATTCTGGTTACAGATTTGCCTTTCCTGCACATAATGCTTCTGCCAAAAAAAAAAAAAAGTGGACTTCTAAAATACCATATCCACTGCTGTGGTATTCCACACAGCACTGATTCTGGCCAAGGAACTCACTTCACAGCCAGAGAATTTGACAGTGGGCCCACAAGCATGGAATCCCCTGGTCTTACCATGTGGATTCGGTTGCTTGATAGAAAAATGGAACAGCCTTTTGAAGGCTGTTATAGTACCAGTTAAGTGGCAGCAGCCTGGAGGGCTGGGGCGAGGTTCTCCCAAAGGTGGTATGTTTGGAATCAGTGTCCAATATATGGAATAGTTCTTCCCCATAGTCAGGAGCCACAGGTGCAGGTACCAAGGGGTGGAAAAGGGAATAATAGTCCACCCGCTATCACCTCTAGTGATCCACCAGGGAATTGTTTGCTTCCTGCTTCTGTGATCTTACATTCTACTACTCTAGAAGTTATGGTTCCAGAGGGGGATATGCTCCTGCCAGGAGACACAACAAATATTCCATTGAACTGGAAGTGCAGACTTTTCCCCAGCCACTTTGGGCTTCTGATGTCCTGAAGCCAACAGGCTAAGAAAGGAATAAGGGTGTGAGGCAGGGTGACTGATCCAGGTTACCAGAGGGAACCATGACGGAGAATTAAGAAAGGAGGTTAACAAAGATTATGTCTGGAGCACAAGAGATTCTTTAGGGTGTCTCTTGATGCTACCATGTCCTGTGATTAAAGTCAGTGGGAAACTACAATAACCTAATCCAGGCAGGGTGACAAAGGGCACAGACCCTTCAGGAAGGAAGGTGTGGGTCATTCCTGCAGGAAAAGAGCCAAGACCTGCTGAGGTGCTGGTTGAGGGTGAAAGAAATACAGAAGGGGTATTTCTGTACTTATAAATACAAGAATGGCCACCTAATCTAAAATCTGTAATGCATTTGTGGTTGTATGAGGGTTCTATCATGGTAGGCATAATTATAACCTGTATGTAATATATAACATGCATGTAATTTTATATGGGATATCTGTATCATATTAGGTGTAATTATGACCTGGTTATTGTTTTCTTTTGGAAATTAAGCATGGCAAAAGGAAATGACTGTATGCCAAGGCAACAAGGGGGCCCTTGTGATGACTATTCTTGGTTACCAACTTGGCTATATCTGGAATTAACTAAAAAAAAAAAAACACAACACACAAGTGGGTACACCTATGAGGGATTTTTTTTCTTATTTTTTGTGGGGGTTAAGACAGGGTTTCTCTGTGTAGCCTTGGCTGTCCTGGAACTCCCTCTGTAGACCAGGCTGGCCTTGAACTCAGAGATTCCGTGTCCCTGCCTCCCAAGTGCAGGGATTTAAAGCATGCACCACCACTGCTGGGTGGATTTTCTTCTTAATTGAATCATTTAAAGTGGGAAGATCCACCTTTAATCCATATTACCTTTATTCTGGGTTACACCTTCTGGTGGCAGCCTATATAAAGGACATGGACAAAGAAAGCTTGCTCTTTGCCCACTTGCTCTTGCTCTTGCTGGTAAGTCCTTTCTTTCACTGGCGTGAGCCTCCTTCCACAGGATTCTAGCATTTATTGAAGAACAGCTGAGATATTAAGTCTTGCGAATCACTGAGTTCTTGGAATTTCCACTGGTAGACAGCCACTGTTGGACTAGTTGGACCACAGCCTATAAGCCATCCTAATAAATCCCCTATGTGTAGTGAAAGGGGAGAGCGGGCCTGCTTTTTGTCCGGCCCAGCTCCCGCACGGCTAGCTTATACCCAGAAATAACAACACACAAATTGTATTCAT
>LOEQ01000099.1:288692-303830 GCA_001685075.1 Bramus lutescens | reverse complement strand
CCAGCAAGGCTGCGGCGAGAAGCCATCATGGCTGCAGTGAGAAGCCATCTTTCTTAGAGTTGAGCTGCTGCTATTGCTTCCCCCTAGCATGATACAAAGTCTGTACTCCACTGTGGAAATAACAGTGACCCAAAAATAGTGATACAGTTTAAACTAATTATTCAAACCTGCTTTTTAATTTTTAAAAGAATATGCTTTGAAAAGCCTCTTGTGGGCGAAGAGAGGGCTCTGTGGTTAAGAGCGCTGGCTGCTCTTGCAGAGGATCCCAATTCAGCTCACAGTACCCACATGGTTTTGGCAGAACTGTTTGGTTATTAAGGTCAGATGAGTTGACTGTAAATTCCATTAGCCTCACCTATTGTACCAATTCTGGAGTTTTATGTTCTTGGTTTTTAAAACTGTTAATGCAAGAAGTGTCGAATGTTATAAAATTAAATATCAGACAACTTACTTCTAAAACTTGATTTTTAGTCTTTTTTAAAATTTAAATTTAAAGTATATAGCAAAGAGTGAGCATTAACAAAAGGAATAATAAAGACTCAAACATTTTAAGGACAAACTTTAACTGCTAAAGAGTTGCCATTAACTTGCTTAGTCAGATGCCCCAAGGATTCACGAAACACCCTTAACTGTAGAAGCTCATGTTTAAGATGTTAAAATAAAAAAATGAAATGAAGTGGTTTAGGGCAAGTCAGTTAGCTTTGCCTTTCTTCAGGCTATAAGGATGGAAACCAAGATTTATCTATTTTCCATGATTTTCTTCAGTTCCACTGCAAACCATCAGATGTGCCTGTGATTGTGTGCTACAATTCCAGGAGAGACAGAAACAAACGTCTACTCATCCTAGACAGGGAACCAGGGACGGAACAAAGGAAGGAGACTACCAAAGTCCCAACATGGAGGACCAAGTAATTTTAGTGGGGACGCTAGTAGAATCTGGCTAAAGGGTTACTTCAAGGAGCAAAAATGCCTCCAAGACAGCAATACTGCCACATGCACCCTAGCATGGGTGACAGACCCCAAGAGCTGGAAACCTGGAGCACTCTGAAGGTGGCTCAACAGGCTCCAGGTAGTTCAGCTCTCTGAGCGTCTTCCAGGTTTCTCAGCTGTCTGAGCATCTTCCAGGCAGCTCAGCCGGTCTCTGCATCTTCCAGGCAGCTCAGCCGGTCTCTGCATCTTCCAGGCAGCTCAGCTTCTCTTAGACCGTGTCCTGAAGCGTATGCACGCTCAGGGCTTACTTACTTTTCTGCTGTTGTGAAGAGACGTTATGTGATGTGAAGGAAGAAGGCAAAGTATTTGACGTGGAGAAGCTTTCATGGGGATAGGACAAAGGGGTGGGTGTTTTAGATAGAGTTACTGCCGCTGTGATGAAACACCACGAACAAAAGCAACTTGGAGAGGAAAGGCTTAGTTTTGCTTATATTTCCACACCACAGATTATCACTGGAGGAAGTCAGGGCAGGGATCTGGAGTCTGGAGCTGAGGCAAAGACCATGGAGGAGTGCTGCTTATTGGCTTGCTCCTCATGGCTTGTTCTGTCTACTTATAGAGCCAGCAGCACCAGCCCAGTGAGATCCCCAATCACAAGGGGCTGGGCCCTCCTCCATCAATCACTGGTTAAAATGTCTGGCAGACTTGCCTATAACCCCATCTCATGGAGGCATTTTCTCAGCTGAGGTTCCCTCTTCTCAGATGGCTCTAACTAGTGTCAATTCAACCTAAAAACTAGCTGACACGGTGGGAGCTGAGGGAAAGGATTAAATAAACCTAAGGTAAGGCTGTATGCAAAAGTCATGTAGAAATGTACTATTTTATAAGATATTTTAAAATAAAATTGAAAAAAAAAAGTTTGAACAGAGGTATTCTGCATGACTGGACGATGCTTCTCCCAGAGGCCAAAGGATTTTAAACAAAATGTCCCATATTTCCCTATGAATTGTTGGACAGGGAAACCACAAAGGCTCCCAAATACCAGCTACTGTCATTATACTTGGTTTCCCACTGAAACTGGAGAAGACTCCCACACACTTTGGATACAAGACATAGAAAACAAGATGTAACTGTGCTGGCAGCTCCACTCTTGCTCACAAATACATAATACCGGAAGCATGGTGACCTATGTAGGAGCTGGAGGAGAAAAGCCATCAAGGGTCTTACCCAGATGTGGACGCAGATGCAGATGTTGCAATACTACCTGCCAGGCAAGACGAAACCACGGGTGCAAGGGTGGAACAAGTATTTGGGGGATAATCAATTGTTTTCTGATTGCATTTGAGAACTGCCCAGCAGGAAAGGCCATATGGCTAGTACTGTAAACCTGGTCAAAACCCTATAGCAGAGGATGTAACGAGCCCCAGGGGGAGATCCTGCTATTGATAATTTATTAAATGGACGTGTAGTCTAGGTGCCTTGTAAATATTTATGCTTTTAGCCATAGCTGTTTTTAGCTTTAGTTAGGAAAGCCCTTTTTTGCACTGGGCAACAGTGCAGAGACTCAGAACTGGTCAACGTATGGAGAATGTGTGACTATTGAGTGCTCAGCCCCAAACACAATGCTATCACCAAGGTCCAGGGAACATTCTGGAAGAGGCAGTAGGGAGAGTATAAATGTCAGAGGATCTGGAAGGGTGCTATGAAATGCTGTCTTCTAGATACATCATGGCTACTACGATCATGAACACACAGCAGTTATGGCTACTCTACAAGAATCATGTGTGCACATGCATGCACACACACATGCACACATGTGTACATAACAAGAGGTGAATGTAGAAGGGAGAGTAGTTGGGAAAAAGAAAGAGTTCAGCAGGAATGGGACAGAGAAGACAAGAGTAAATATAAGATAAACAAATATAAAATTATTTTAAAAAATGGAAAAAAAGAGATTCTCAGAAAGGACTCATAGCTTCCAAGTCTAAGTCAATAGACCCACTTTGAGAAATATTAATTCACTTCCATCTTTATTTTGTAGATGACAGAACAGAAATACAATATTATTCCGGTGGTGAATTGTGATTGAAGTTTCTGTGTCCTTGTCTAGACATTTCTCCGTACTTACTGTGGTAAATATATGGCTATGAATTGTGCAGTTTCATGCCCCAAAACGTCTCACAGGATTTGATTTTGGTATTAAGAAATTGTAGAGGGTTTCACGGTGGACCCATGTTTCTAGAGAACTGCCAGCCTGACCTTTGAGAAGTTATTAGCTGACATATCTCAGACACATGAAAGAGAGTCCAACGTGGATGCAAGATATGAGGCCTCTTTCTACTATAAAGAATCTCTTTCATTCACAGAAAAGCAGGCAGACAGACAGACAGACAGACAGATCTCTTTGTTGTTATACTCTACCTACCACCAGTCAGTAGCAGCTGAGGCTAGACACAAAGAGGCATGACCTGAGGGTATACCTTGCCTGACTCACACGAAGGCAGCTTTTAGCTTTTGGTTCCATCTCCAGCCATGAACTTTAATCTCTCATTGATAAAAGCAGATAAAGTATGGGAGAAATGCAAAAATGAGCATACATAAAAGATTTAAAACTGAGAGCATTCGGGAAAAACTCTCAGGAAATGCTAATGATTGAAGCTATTATTTTCCCCAGGGGACAAGAATTTGATTTCAGGGATAAATAACTCGGTAGCTAGAAGGAGTTATTACTGTCAAAAGGTCAAAAATATTTGAGGATTTGAAAGAAATCCATGAAAGACGTGAGAGAATGCCATTGTCTCCATCCAAGCAAAAGGGCCGAGTTCATGGGAAAGCCAAGTGAAGAAGTCAAATCATGTTTTATGTGAAACACAGACCTCATAGGTACTCATCAGAGGAAATTACACACCAAGAGGGCAGTTCAAAGAGAAACTCATTACTCCTGCTACAAATGCACAGAATTGCAAATACATGGCGATGCTAACTGTCTCTTGGTTCTCGATAAGCAGTCAACAGCTTTTGCAAGCTATAATCTAGTTCTTAAGGGCCTACACTCACAATTACACTGTGGATGAGGCCATCTGACCACAAACTGCACAAGTTGTGTAATGTTTTCCACAAATGTTAGGTTCACAGTTCATTAGAAAAGACCATGAATTCCGTGCCAGGCATCTCTTTCCTGCGCTGTTGCTCCACAGCGGGGTTTAGCTATCTGAACTCATCCCTGTGCCCACACCCTCCCTGTGTGACACCACCTGATTTTATGTCCCATTTGTCTGCTCCCTGTGCACTATTCTAGATTGGGTCCCTAACCTGGATCTGTTCTCCCCACCACACAAACATTTTGGGGAGCCATGGTATCCCCACAGGCATCTCAGGTTCAACAGTTCTCAGCTCTACACTTTCTGTTTGCTGTCTCATTCAAAGGCAGCATTGGCTACGTGCGGGTGGTTCTTGCTGGCATTCCCATGAATATTCCGTGCCTCGTTCTCCTCTTCATTCTCCCTATGGACATCTCTTTGCTTTCTTCCGTGTTGCTCACTACCCTTGGCTCTCTTGTCCGGATCTTGTTCAGTGTGACTGCATCGGTCAATAGTTCCTCTTTACCCACAGGAATAAAGGCATGCTCTTTCGGGCATCAGTGAAGGTCTTTGAGTCTTGATTCTCCATCTTCTTGACTTAACCCTTCTATTCCTCCAAGGTTGGGGGGGGGGTCAGAGCAGAACCTTGTCACATAGTCTTCAGACTCATAGTTCCACAGAACCAAAATACCTCCTCCAGCCACACTTCCTTTCTTTGCTGGGCTAGCTGTTAAACTAGTCCTTGGTGGCTCAGTGCAGGTACGCATCCTTTCTAAGAGGGTCCTCACCTTCCCTTATTGGGTTAGGTACATCTCTTCTTCACAGCCTTAGCATTGTGATGTACTCTATGTACAGCTACACATCTGTCCTTGTCTTAGTGAACAGAAGCTGCCAGAAAAAAAGCTGCACTGGACATTCTGCAAGGTCGATGGACTTATTTCAAGTTTTAAGAATTCTTGGCCTGTTGCAAGTCTGGAGACAAAATTTCCTGGGGCAACCTTATCCCTTTTAATGACCGTGTATTGCCCTCTTGTGTACCTGCCCTAACATCTTTGCAGTCATTAAGGAAATCCTATGGAATATGCAGAGAACTAGTTTCCAAGGAACCAAAGAGCTAAGGGGGCGTCAGATCACCTCTGTTGCCTAAAGCAGAGGTTTCCCCACTTTTCGTTAACCTGACTACATATTTCTGCCAGTGTCGTGGAAAAGTGTGTGTCTTGATTCGTGACTTTCTTTGTTCTATTCCTATAAAAATTTTTGTGAAACTGCTTCCAATTCAACACGCAGTTTGTGGTAACATGAATTTGTGTTCCCTGGCCGTGGTCACTCATATTTGACTCTAGAAAAACTATGTGTTAACCCCTTTGTGTGAGGTTGTGTGAGGGGTGTCCCCAGTAGGGTGTTCAGGGAATTGAACGCTCAGTCCCCAGTCCATGCTTCTATTGTGGGGGAGGGTGTGGAATCTCTTAGAGGTACAGCCTTGCTGGAGAAAGTCTGTAACTGGAGATAGACTTGGGGGAAGGGGTTGAGCTTGACCTCACTTGCGGCTCAGTATCTGCTTCCTGCCTGAGACTGGAAAAGTAACCACCTACTTCCCTTCTCCCCCATGCTTCCATGCCCTCTCTCCTGCTATGGACTCTTCCTCTGGAACCCTATGCCAACGCAAACATCTCCCCACCAAGATTTGTTTTCAGCCATGCTATTTTTATCATAGTAACAGAAAAATAATTAATATATCAAATAACTATTTCCGAGATGAACACCCACAATGTGCCACACCTACCCCAACAAGGAATCCCTGGTACTCCCCTTAAGGTATGATGACCTGGAAGCTGTGTTTGCAACCTGGCAAACAACAGAAAATGTTAATGGACAAAGATAAGGAATAAAAATGCAATGAAAGGACTCAAGAACTGGGCTGTATTTTTGGTCTAAAACTCTGCTTTTGGCCCTAATGTCCACAGGATAGAGTTAAATTATAGATATTTGAATTTGTCTCTTCGTATTTCATAATATGCTTCATGTTTTATAAATACAATTAGCTTAATTTAAGAATTTTTTCAGGGATAAGAAATAATGTATGATGACTAATGGTGAATAATGACGAATAAATAACGACTAATGAATGAGGATACCATTCAGTGACATCATAGGTGCAGTATCTCACGTCTTACAGTAAAGGTATTTGTTATTGCCAGGGACGTTGGTGACACATAGGCAAAACAAAAAATCCCAGGATAGTCAAAACAATCCTGAATAGTCTAAGAACTGCAGAAAGTCTTGCCACCCGTGGTTTCAAGCTGTACTAACTACAAAGCTATCCTAATGAAAACAGCATGGCATTGGCACAAAATAAACTCGTTGATCAGTGGAGTGGAATTGAAGACCCAGACGCAAATTCACACACCTATGGACACCTGAATTTTTATAAAGAAGGTAGAAACACACCTTGGAAAAAAGACAGCATCTTCAACAAATGGTGCTGGTCAAACTGGATTTCTGCATGTAGAAGAATGCAAACAGATCCATACTTATCACTATGCACAAAACTCGACTCCAAATGGATCTAAAACCAGATACGCTGAACCTGATGGAGAAAGAGAGGAAGAGCCTTGTGAGAGAATAGTGGGGAATGGCTGGATCAGATCCTGGGAGGAGGGACAAAATGAATCCGGTTCTTCCTATCGCCTATTATACCCGTTGTAATTTTGCTAACTTTTTTCCACAGGCATAAAACTATTTATTAACAGCAAAGACCCAAGGACTCATTTCTTCTTGGATACACCCACAGTGCAGCCCCAGCTGCCAGTGGTTTTGGTGTGCTGACCTCGGATATGAAGGCCCCAAAAGTGGCGCAGCCCCCTATGGGCTCTAATCTTCTTCAGTTGTTCCAGATCCTCACGTAGCTTGATGTCTAGACCATCAGCGAGAACCTGACTGTACTTTTTCCATCCTTCACACCCTTCTGTTTGTTCAAGAATCAGTCTGGGATCTTGTCACGTTCCACCTTGTCCTCCGTGAGCTCTCCAGCCCACTTGGCGAGGTCTATGTCCGCTTTCTTCGACACCACATGAGCGTATCTCTGCCCCACACCCTTAACGGCGGTGATGGCAAAAACTATGTCCCACCACCGCCCATTGATGTTGGTGTTGAGTCCTCCCAAGATGTGCCCAAACTTCTCAGGGATCACGAGAGACATAGCGGCGGCACAATCGCTGGCGTGTAGGCCTCCCGTGGAAGCTAATTTTGTTCATTTTTAATCTGAATCTTTGGTCCCTGATTGTTCTATTCTAATATTCTAGTTTACCTTGTGTCTTTATGCCCCAAATCTTTTAACCCCTAGATGGTCCTAACCATGCAGCCAGAGACGAACATTGAATTTGTCCTCTGCCATGGACCAATATATCAAACTGCCATCTAGATGAGTATTTCTACCCACTTCATTCCGAGACTCAGGGACTATTGCAGAAGAGGGGTCAGAAGGAACATTGGAAGAGTCAGAGGTCAGGGAGCGTTGGAGCAGTGTCTTTGGACAAAACAGGACCTCTGCACTCATGAACTCAAAGCCTTTGCCTGCATGGTACCTGCAAGTATCAAATCCTTCCACACCTAGCTGAGGAGCCATAGACAGTTGATGGCTTCTGGGGCAGAACCAGTTGATTTTCTTTAAATGTTTGGCTACAGTGGGTTGACCATGTTCCAGTGGATGGAACATCCGGGTATATAAGCAGCATAAACTGGAATTAGTGGCTTATAAAAGTGGGGAGACATGAAGTTATGAGTGGGTTGGGCTGGGCAGCGGATCTTAGAGGAGTTAAGTGAAGGGAGAGTAAAGGTAATATCAAAAACCATGTATGCATTATGAAATTCTCAAAAATTAACAAAATATTAAAAAATATACTTATACATATATACACATATAGTAAGCAGAAAGTTGTGTTTTCCTTCCCCAGTTTCTATGTCACATAATATAATATCAATTTAGATGTTTTCAGTGCATTATTATATTTAAAAGATAGCTTTTATTTAAATCAGTGTTTGTACCAGTTTCCTTTAAATCATCACGGCTGAGTAGGTGTGTGTGTGTTTGTGTGTCTCCACATCCAATAATTTCCTGGGAAATTTATGCTTCCATACTTGTGGATGTTCAGGCCAACCAGCACTCAACCAAATGCGTCTGTTTTTCTAGCCGGAGGACATGAGCAGCATTTCATACCAAGAGTGACAGAAGGAACATCCCAGTTCATGTCAGTCAGGACAGAACAGCCACACATCCTGGAGTTCCCTGTGCCCAGTAGTTTCCACTCACTGCCTGCAGACTGCAGCAAACCAAAGCCAGAAGACTTCTAAACTATGAATTTTTTCCTCCACGGTCCTGAAGATTGGACACAAAGTCTCCTTTGAGCTAGAGAAGGTTCCTACTGCTGAGCTACACCCTCTATCCCTTTCATTATTTTTAAATTGTGAGACAGATCTCACTATGTTGCTCCAGGTAGCGTCTCTGCTGCAAATAAAGCAAACCTTACATTTGCAATCCTCCTGCTGCTCAGCCTCTCAAGCATCTTGGGTTATAGGCCTGTACCATGAGATTCAACATGCTTCCTTTTAGAATTCTCCTTTTATTGTTTGAGATTTTGTACACTTATATAACAAGATAGGATCAGATACATCTCTCTTTTCCCCTTGAGCCCCCCCACCCATGATTCCCACCACACTTCCTCCTCCTCCTCCCTTCATGTCTTTTATTATTATTATTATTATTATTATTATTATTATTATTATTATTATTATCCCACCAAGCCTAATCAGGCTGTCTACAAGAGCACAAGTGTAGAGCCATCTGCTAGAGCGTAGGAAATCAACCAGTGGCCTCACCTTTAAAGAAGAATGTTCCCCCAGCCACTATCTTGGCAGTAACACCTCAATCAGTATGAAAGCCTGGAGATCTTTACTACATTTGAGCAGGAATTTTGGCAGGCTTGCTTTTGGGTAGGCTTTGTACAGATAATCATAACTTCTGTGAGTTCATGAGTGCCAGAGTCATAGCATGTCCAGAGGAAAACATTTTACAATGTTCCTCCCCATCCTCCAGCTCTTAATTCTCTATTAATTATTATTATTATTATTATATATGCAGATGAGTGTTTGCCTGCACATCTGTATGTGCACCATATGCATGCATGGTGTATATGGAGATATGGAGGCCAGAAGAGGACATTAGTTCATCTGGAACTGCTGGAGTTAGAGTTGCTAGTGAGCCAAACCCAGGCCTTCTGGAAGAACAGCCAATTGCTGTTAACCATGGCACCATCTCTCCAGTCCCTTGCTCGTCCATGTTCTCAGTGTCCTCTTCTTAGATGTTTCCTAAGCTCTGTCGTGGGTGGCATGGGATAGATGGGTCCTACCTACAGCTGAGCACTCAGCTTCTTCTTCTCAGCACTTTGACCAATTAAATACCTCTTCACTGACTGCAGTCCTCTTAAAAAAAGAAGGTCACTGACTCACACTGAGAGCATCTCAGGCCTATGGGTATAAACAAAAGTATGCAGAAGACGATTTGAAAATATAACCATTTGTGAGACTCTTAAATAGTGCTGGAAGGTGCTAGGAAGGCTGTTGGCAGAAGACATCAATCATTTTACCCAGCATTAGTCCCTGCATGTTACAATGCTAACCTCTCAGGCAAGTGTAACCGTTGGCACAATAGCAGCAGAGGCGTTAAAGAGTAGGTAACTAGCTACTTTCTAATTAGATTTGAGGCCTGCTGCACAGGAAGGAATTTCATTCCTGCCTCTATAGTTCCCATTGACAGCCAATAATTTCTTTTTTTAAAAGTTGCTTATAATGAAGATTATAGAAATAACTTGCATACTTATCTACTTAGTGCTCCCTTTAACTGTTCAAAATCACTTTGATACATCCTTAGGATTACCCTCTAAGAGCTGAAGAGATGACTTAGCAGTTAAGAGCATTTCCAGAGGATCCAAGTTCAATTCTCAGCACCCACACTACCCACAACCACATATAGCTCCATTTCCAGGAGATCTATGCCACTGTTTTTAGCCTCCATGGGCAACCATACACCACACACACACAAACACACACACATTAATACATTTTAAAAACAAGTAAGAACTTGAATGTCCACACTATAACTGGTATTAAAATCAAGAATAAGAAGAGGGAAGAGAGAAAATAAAAGAAATTAATTTTGCAGTAAGATTTTCTATAGAAAAAAAGTATAACAAACAGAAATATGCCCAAAGATCTTACCCAGAACTCATACAAAGATATGGAAAAGAAACTGGATGTAATAAGAGATAAAATGAGGAAATACAAGGCACTGGGAATGAGAAGGGAAAACAATATCATATTCAGGGGCATGACATTTGCAGGCGTTGATAAAAGATACAACTGCC
Organism: Bramus lutescens; assembly: GCA_001685075.1. Lineage (NCBI taxonomy): Eukaryota > Metazoa > Chordata > Mammalia > Rodentia > Cricetidae > Bramus > Bramus lutescens. Next base: position 293,401 of record LOEQ01000099.1, on the reverse strand, counting down.
CAGATCTAGGAATTCAATGAGCTCACAGTAAACAACCTGATGTGGAGATGTAGACAAGTCACACTGTTCTGAAGCTTGCTCAGGCCTAGGAAGATGGCTCAATGGACCAAGTGCAAACTATGGAGACATGAAAACCTGAGTTCAGACCCCAGCACCCGGGAAAAGGGAGTCAGAGGCAGGATATCCCCAGGAATCCAATCATCATCTAGTCCAGCTGAATCAATGAGCTCCTGGTTCAGTAAGAGACCGTACCTATAAACAATACAGTGAGGGACTGGAGAGATGGCTCAGAAGATAAGAGCACTGCCTGTTCTTCCAAAGGTCCTGAGTTCAATTCTCAGCACCCACATGGTGGCTCACAACCATCCATAGTAAGATCTGGTGCCCCTCTTCTGGCCTGCAGTCATACATGCAGGCAGAACACTGTGTCCATAATAAATAAATACATCTTTAAAAACAATAAGGTGGGAGAAGTGATGGAAGAAACCAGTGAGCTTTGACCTCTGGCCTCCACAGTCATGTATAGACACACATGCTCACATACGTACACAGTGCATTTGCAGGGAGAGGGGATGAGCAAGCAGAATGAATAGGAAGACGCTACAAGAGTAGAAATTTTGGGCAGGTTAGAAGAGAGGCTGCACACATGTGATGTGAGTTTTCCTTCCATGAAGAAAGAGTCCACAGTTACAAGATCGTTTCCCCACACCAACGCCATTTTGATACATTCCAGTAATTCGCTTAAGCATCTCAAATATAAAGTTTTGCTCCTAAAAGTAGCAGTTTTGTTCTCTTCCATAATCAAGGTAATTGATGAGACCTAGACTCTAAATTCGAAAGGGTGATTTTGCTGTTGTCATTTAAGATAAAGACCAGAGGATTCCATACGACGTTGTGTGTTAAAGCGTTTTAGCAAATCTCTCTGGAATTGCTGATGCTTTCCCATGATGTGGAAGTAAGAATGGGCTGTCTGGAGGCTGGATGGAGGGGAAATGATGAGGGGTTAATAGAAGGGAGAGATGGATGACTCATGACAGTGTCTCTTGCATGGGACACCAGCAACATAGAAACAAAGAATAAAAAAAAAGCGAAGAGAATCAAAGATTCTTAGAGCTGACAGCATGAGGCAGGGAACAGGAGGGGGAATTATTCCAGAGCTATAATTTACTAAAGAAGTTTTCTGGGATTCCAGTGGTGTTGAAATCGGTTATGGCCTGGTAGTGAGTTCGTGGGAAAGAGACAGAGGGAAGATTAACTTACACTTGATATGAAACACATACTCTGTGGTATTCATAAGAGTAAATTATATGCAAGAGGGGATATTTCAAAGAATGCCCTTTTTTCCCCTAATGAATATGTACTGTTAGATAACGAACTGTTCTCTTTGTTTTCAGTAAATAATCAACAACTTCTGACGCCTATAATCTACTGTTTAGCTGTTTATACTTGTGATCTAAGTTGAGGGGAGATAAACATTACCACAATCCCTGGGGATTGCACAGTATTTCCCTCCAACACTTAGTTCCTTGTCTTCAGTACAACACAGGTTCCAAGACATATCATGGGATAGCCAGGGACTGGGAGAAAGCCGCAGCTTTAGGGAGAGCCCTGCTCATGTGCGCCAATAAGAATGCCAGCTAAGGACCAGAAGTAGAAGCTGACTGGGAGAGCGCATGGGTGACGACGGAAATCAAGGTAGGTCTAGCTATCTTCCTTGGCTTTGCTGCTCCCTGACTCCCGAGAACTCAGAACAGTGACTGACAGACAGCAGCTGTGAAGTGTTGAGTCTCCGGCCTTCCAAAGGGCACCTGGTGTAGTCACGAGGAGAACAAGAGGTGCAGGTGAATGAACCGCCATCCATCCGGGAGGGAAGTGCGTGGCCTGTGGTCGACTTTCTTCCTTTCCTGTCTAGCCCATCTTGGCACTTTTCTCCAGGCATTCTCAAGAAAACAGTGAGAATCAACGGAGGGTCACATTCCAGGCACACAATGACATAAGGACAATGGTCACCAAGAAGCCTTTTAGAGGGGAATGAAGTTCAACCGTAGGCTCCACCCTTCAGTGCGGACCCAGAGGTCAGGCGGTAACGTTCAGCTATTCTCCTTTAAACAAAAGGGGACTCAAGAAACGAAGGCAGGGTCAGAAGTAAAGCAGAGATCAGTTTCTGAGCCTCATGTGTCTGCAGCTTTCGTAGGGACTTGAAGACTTATATCCTGTTAAGCCTTGAAATTAGAAGAATATTAATTAACAGGTATGACTTAACAAAGATTTGAAGGGAAGGATCAATGAATGGCTTCCCCTTCAGTCACACTTGGATAAGCCGGTATCCATGAGTGACGATCCAGAACAAGAAGCAATAAGAAATGGCCATTCCATGCCCATGTCTCAACCAGTCTAGTTAAAGTCTACCAGATGGGAGTTTTTAAAGCAGTTTCGATCTTTTAAAGCAATTCTAGAGGCTATATGTAGTCTTGAAAATTTCCTATGTTCTGCTGAAGCAAAAATGTTTGATACTCCAAGTATTGTCAGTGTCACCACAAGCAGTTCTCATTGCAAAAATCCCTACGTGACGTGCAAGGTCTTATCCATAGCAATGTCTCAAACATCAGCTTGAAAAGATGAAAAGCAAGATATGGGGAGAAGCAGGAGTTGGTTGGCTCTACCTATACTTCTCCGTTCCCACAGACGCTTTTGGATTTTAGCCCCATTGCTTTGAGAGTATGTGGCGGAGTGGTGCACGGTGAAATAACCACTCACCTCATGGCTGGGAAGCAGAGAGTGTGGTCTCACCATCTGCTCTAAGGTGTACACTCCCAGTGAACTGAAGATGTAGCTCCGCATGGAGATATGAGGAAGGCATCAGGAAGGGCTTCCTGATGCACTGGGAAACCTTCATGAAAACTTCGCAATGGGAGAGGTGTTTCTAAGGACGCCTCTTCCTCTAAGCCAGTGATTCTTTCTCAACCAGTCGCAACCCCTCTGGGAGTTGAATGGCCCTTTCACAGGGGTCCCCCGAGACCATCAGAAGACCCTGATATTTACATTATGATTCACGATAGTAGCAAAATTACAGTTATGAAGTAGCAACGAAATAATTTCATGGTTGGGGTTCACCACAGCATGAGGGACTGGATTAAAGGGTTGCAGCATTAGGAAGGTTGAGAACCATGACTCTAAGCTAATTCCCATCGGGGAGGAACCAATCTGCTAAGTGAGGCTTTATATATTTGACTACAGCAAAATTCTGTCCAGAATTAACCTTGTTAACATCCAACTAATGCATCAAGATCCTAGAATGTGACAACATCCAAGTTTTCCAGGTGACTCTTGAGCAACTGTGTACCCTGAACACTCTGCTTTACACACACACACCCACACCAAACTCTTTGGTGATTGCAGGAATCGTGCTCTCAAGAGGAAGAGAACAGATAGGATGAGTATATATGAAAAGAGGAACTGTTAGATTTGCTTCAACAGTCTAGTCTGGGAGTTCCAACATTGGATGTCTTCACAGAGGCTAGGAGTTTATCTCAGGAGCTGCTCAGTCCACAAGGCTGGGTGCCTTTGCTGTTCCAATCTAGCACTGAAGGCTTGGAGGATTCCCAGAAAGCCACTGGCCTTAAATCTCTATTGGAAGCCTGCTAACGCTGTGCTCCGAACAGGGACTGAATGCAGCAATGATGGCATCAGAATAGAGGAGCTTGTCAACAAAAATGAAAGCAAGTAGGCAAAAACCAATCAACAACAGAAAGATTTTTTTTTCTTATAACTCCAGAAGGTACCACCCACATTTACAGCATGTCTCCCCAATTCCAATAGCCTGGCCAAGCCTCACAAGTGTATTCTGTGTTTTCCCTTAAGTAGATTCTGGATTTGGCCAAGTGGACAACTAAGATTGTTGTCATAGGTCTACCCCTTGTCACCTTGACACCTAGTCACATCTTCTTAAGCCACATTCAAGGCAAATGCATTATTTTCTTCTCAGAACAGTAGCGACATCTTCAGCGGCCTGCTTAGCCTTTCTGTGTCCCATAACTTAACCTAGCCTATAAACGCCCTCATTGACTTTGAATTTCTATCATTATTATTTTTGATAGTATCTTATTGTTTGCTCCTGTTCATTCATTTAATGACCTTTATTTGAGGAATCTTGTTTAAATGTGCAGTTCTCCCAGAAGATCACTCTGAGTTAGACGTTCCCAACTCTGGAAATTCTGGACAGCTCAGTAGCTTAACTTCAGCCTTAAACTCACAAGGCACAGTCACACATAACACTTCCCCCATTGCATCTAGAACCAAGGCCACTGCAAGGAAATTTTCTTTCTCTTGAAAGATTTATTTATTCTTATGTGCATTGGTGTTTTGCCTGCATGCATGTCTGTGTGAGGGTGCTGGATCTCCTGGAACTGGAGTTACAGATGACTGTGAACTGCTGTGTGGGCACTGGGAATCGAACCCTGGTCCCCTGGAAGAGCAGACAGTGCCTTCAACTGCTGGAGCGCCATCTCTCCAACCCTAGCAAGTAAACTTTCTTGTTGTGAGTTTTCTGGTGTAAAATCTTTCCCGGAGTCTCATTGCCAACTTCCAAACTGTGTGTACCCTGGGCTTTCTGTTCTCTTTACGAGGCCACCAAGACAAAGTGGTCTCAGAAACTGATGAGGCCACCTCTCTGGTGACTGAGACAGCAGGCTGCCCCAGCCTGTGAACTG
>LOEQ01000099.1:266877-288675 GCA_001685075.1 Bramus lutescens | reverse complement strand
CATGGCTACTCTTCATTGTTTTCCCTCTTGAGAACTTTCCATCTCCCCAAAGTAGACGTTCCTATGCAAAAGAAACGGCTTTAAAATGTATCAAGTCCAGTATCTCCAATGCTCTGTTCCGTTGGGCTGCCCACAGCAGTAGCAAAGTTACTGATACAAGAGCTTGCTCACTAAGATGAGGTGGAACATTTAGCTCATTTCTTGGCACAGGGTAAGTACCCAAGGTAAGAGAAAATGTCACCGGCTCTGGTTCACTTGACCTGGTTCTCTTTGGTTTCCTCCCTTCTAATTAATTTGTTGCCAGAAGTACAGGGGCAGAATACTCCTGTAATCCTGTTTAAACCTTTCTCTTGCCACTTTTGAGTTAGGTGACCTTACAGCGGGTCAGAAAAAAAAATGACACATGTCTTGGCCTGACACGCAAAGGTTTGTAGTTCACCCACTGCAAGCGGGCTATGGGGCCAAAGAAGCTGTCATCTCTACAGTAGCAAAACCACACTGGCTGCTTGTGTTCCCTGATTCCATATGACATCCCCGCAGACTCCCTGTAAAAGAGGAGCCAGGAACCTGGGACAGGTAGGCAAGGGGCATTGTCATTGAAGAAGATCCTGGCTCGGCCATAGCAAATTTCTGAGTCTCCTCATGGCCTCATTTTCTTTATCTATAAAATGTAAATCATGCCTCTGAAGGCTGCTGTGAGCATTAGTAACATAGAGCATTAAGACTGCGTTTGTTAGGGTCCTGGTAGGAAACACATGACACACTGAAAAGAATCAACTGTCCCTTAGGGAAAAGTAATAGATGGAACCCGGTACATGAGATTTAAAGGAATAGCAACGTTTTTAATGTTCTCCGCAGTTTAGTACACTGTGCTTTCATTTAATTTCAGGATATTTTTATTGTCTTGATTTCTTCTTTAGCCCACTCATCACTCAGTAATGAGGGTTTTTTTATATTTATTAGAGATTTGTTTGCTAGTTTTCAAGTTTTAATTCACTATGGTCAGATAATACACACAGAATGATTTCAATCTTTTAGAACTTGCGAAGATTCATTCTGTGTCCCAGGATGTAGTCTGTTTGGAAAAGCTTCCATCTGTCGCTGAGTAGGATGTGTACTGCTTGGTGGTTGGATACCTGTTCGGTAAATACCTGCTAAGTCTGTTTGTTGTATAATGCCAATTAATTCCGATGCTTCCATTTAGTTTTTGTGTAGCTGACACATCTGTTAGAAAAAGTGGGGTATTGAAATCACCTAGTGTTGGTGGGTTGTTATTAATCTATGTCTATCCAGTAGTACAGGTTTTTTAAATGACATTGGGTGCTCCAGAGTATGGTGTCTATGTCTACGATAGTAATGTCTTCTTTATTAACTCTTTCTTTGTTGAGAATGAAGCGTCTCTCTTTTTTCTCTTCTGGTTAGTTTTAGTTTGACGTCGAATTTGTCAGAAATTAGGATGGCAAATCCTGCTTGCTTCACGGTCCCATTTGACTGGAGCGCTTTTGTCCATCTTTTACTCTCTTTAAAGCCTTTCTTCAAAGCTGAGATGCGGCCAGGACCCTGCGCACAGCCGCCACCACGCAACTCCATATTCAAATTTCCCAGGGCCCCCTCCAAGTCCTTTCACCACCCAATACTGATTTTCTGTAATCTGCCACATCTAGCCTGGGTCCATAGCCAGTGCCCTAGCCTAGTCTGNNNATAGCCAGTGCCCTAGCCTAGTCTGGCCACCCGTGACTTGCAGCAGCTGGCTTCTAGGCCTCCACGGGGTCCTTCACCCTGACTGCTGGCCTAGTCCCAGCACCTCTTTTGCTGAGGAGCCATGGTCTATGTTTCCCCCAGGACCTGTCCTAGCTGCATCTACCCAAGCACCCTTTTCTCTGCCTCCACCACCAAGACATCCCACATCCTCCCGGGTCTAGCCCGCTCAGTATCAGTGACATTCCTATCCACATCTGTTCTGAAATCTACCAGGTTTAGCCTGGGTCCCACAACCAGTTCTCCAATCTGGTCTGGCCTTCCCTGCCTTCGCAGTAGAGGAACTCTAGGCTTGAGACAGTGTCCTGCCTACCTATCCTCTAAGCCACAGGACTCTTCTACACCATATCCAACATTTCCACTCAGAACTCTCTACCCCCATGGTCCCAGCTCGGAGCAGGATGCACATTGGCATACTAGCTCAGTCCCCTCTGCCCACTTGACTTCATTCCACTAGGGTCCTTTCCAGCCTCTAGGCCCAATCCATCTCCACTTCTTCCCTCCCAACCAATGTTGCATTTATACAAGCTCAGAACTAACGAAGTTGACATGCCCAGATCTCATTGAAGGAATATCAACAATATGATAGATCAAGCCAGGGTGTTCTTTCTAAAACCAACCAGTCCTGCAGAAATGCTTGCTAATGAGAATTACCTAGATGATCTCCAGGACACAGAAATAAAAATAGAAATCAAAACCCTTCACAAAAACTTCCAAGAGTTTAAAGGTGACACAAAGAAACAACTCAATGAAATCAAAGAGAAAGGCTTGAGGAGAATAAACACCTGCGTGGCATCTAAGAAAACACACACATAAGGCTGCTGATGGAATTGTGAAGACCAGGCAGGACTTGAGAACAGAATTCAGTCAGGAGATAAAAACACCGAAGAGGACTCCCTCTGAAATGAAGATGGGCTTGAAAAACTCAAAGAGTCCAAGTGGAAAACACAGAGGAAAGCCTCACAAGTAGAATAAATGAAGCAGAGGACAGAACATCAGTCTCAAATACAAAGCAGAGAACCTAGACCAAATAAGCAAGAGACACCAGATATTTAAAAATACAGGAAAAGAACACAAAGGAATTGTGGGACACCTTGACAAAACCAAACCTTCAAATTATTGGCAGAGATGAGGAAGAAGACTACAAAGTCAGTGGCACAGACCACATCTTCAACGAAATCATAGAAGGTAGCTTCCCCAAACTAAGGAAAGACACATCTATATAAATACAAGAAGCAAGCTGGACTGTGGTGGCGCATGCCTTTAATCCCAGCACTCGGGAGGCAGAGGCAGGTGGATCTCTGTGAAGCCAGCCTGGTCTACAAGAGCTAGTTCCAGGACAGGTAGGACTATTACACAGAGAAATTCTGTCTCGAAAAACAAAAAAAAAATTGGATAAATAAATGAATAATACAAGAAGCACACAGAACACCAAATAGACAAGACCAGAAAAGAAAATTCCTGCAATATATCATAGTTAAAACACTAAGTATGCATAACAAAGGAAGTATATTGAAAACTGCAAGAAAAAAAAGTCACATATAAAAGGAAAACCCATCAGGATAAGAGCTGATTTCTCAGTGGAAACCTTACAAGTCAGAAGAGCCCGGAGCAAAGTACGCCAGTTCCTAAAATGCTATGACAGACAGCCTAAAATAATATACCCAGAAAAACTATGTGCCATGATTAAATAAGAAAGAAAAATATTCCATGACAAACAGCCTAAAAATTTTATACCTAACAAACCACTCCTAAGGAAAATGCAAGAAATATTGGGAGTGGGGGCTGGAGAGAAATGAGCATAGCAGAGAGACTTTGGGAAGAAATATTAAAGCACCACCTTAGAGTAAAAGGAAGAACAAAATTAAATTCAATGAAATCAGACCAGTAGGCAAGTTGATGTTATTCTAATATTAGAGAAAATGGACTTCAAACTAAAACTAATCAGAAGTGATAAAGAGGGCTATTTCCTTCTAATCAGGAGAACAATTAACAAGAAAGCTTTACTATCCTAAACATATACACATCAAGCCCAGAAGTGTCCAATTTCATAAAAAAAACTGCTACTTAAATTAAAGATGCATATTATGTATTTTTTCTTGCAGTCGTCAATAATTTTTTTTCATTTTGTATACTTACTGTTTAAACTATGATGTGCCTTGGGGATTTTCTGTCCTGGGCTTGTCTATTTGGTGTCCTGCATGTTCCTTGTATCTGCATGGGTGTGTCTTTCCTTAGTTTGGGGATTTTTTTTTATCATCATCTTTGTGAAGCTCTGATCTATGCCATCGACTTTGGATTCTTCTCCCTCATCTATGTCTATAGTTGTCTGGTCTTTTCTTAGCGTCCCACATTCCCTGTAAGTTCCTTTCTTGTGTTTTTACATTTTTTCCTAACCTTTGCTTATTTTGCATAGGTTCTCTATCTTCCAGTCAAGACATTCTATCTTCTGCTGGCTTCATTGTACTCAGAAGGTTTTCCTTTGAGTTTGCTAGCTGAGCGAGTGAGCCAGTCCATCTTCATCTCAGGTTGGGGTCTCATCAATGCTTCTGTCTCTTTACGAATTCCATTTTTAAAGCCTGGATGGTGTTCATCATTTCCATCAGCCTTCTGTTGTTGTTTTCTTGGGAATCACTCTGGCATTTGTCCTCTTTAAATTCTTTCTGCTTAATCTCATTGAGCTGTTTCTTAGGGTCTTCTTTAAATTCCTTGACTATTTTGATGAAGTTTATGACTTCTAACTTCTGGGTCTTAGGTTCACCTAGATAATCCTCATTGGCAAACATTCCTACAGGACTGGTAGGTTTTGGAGAGAAAATAGTGGCTTGAGCTTTCCTATCATTTGGATCTTTGCGATAAGCTCTGGACACGCAGACTCCTTTGTTAGTTTTGTGTCTCGTGTGAGCAGAGCAGGTTGGGGCAGAAGAGAGAATGTGTGGGCAGGTTGGGCCTAGAGGTTGGACATGCCTTCAGTGGAATAAAACCTGACAGACAGAGGAGACTGGGGTGGTGTGCAGGATGTGTCCTGGTTCAAGTGCATAGCCCAAAAGAAAATTCTTTAATAGAAGATAAAAGTATATCATTTTTTGTACTTTTTAATTTTGTGCCTTTGTACTTAATTTTTAGATTATGTTTTGCCTTTATACTTTTATAATATAACATATTATTTATAATATAATATAAAGTATATTACTTTAGAAATATAATTTCTTTCCCCATATATGCATTTTTGAATATATACTTATATGCTTGTATGTATCCATTATGAAGACACACAAGGGTCTCTTTTCTCCCTTTCTGTATGCCTGCACTTAAATTTGAACTTGTGCTAGCTCTGTTTTGTACTCAATAAACTGCTAGGTGTGCTTTATTCTCACTTGTCTTGAAATTATTTTCTGTTGCACAGTCAAACATCTGGTTTAGTGAGAGTAGATGTTATTGGTACGGGGACTCTCTGTGCCTGCTCTCCAGCACTGATAATGATGCTCCCTCCACTCCCTCCCTCCCTCCTCCTTCCTTGCCTCTTCCCTTCATCCTTCTCTCATTTTTTTGTGTGTGTTATTTTCTCCCCCTTCAGTGCTCCTTCCAATCCCCATTTCTGCTGGTGAACAGCACAAATTTGGCCAGGTAGTCATGTTTCCAGCACCCAACATCCATGGATTAATCGGTATTACAAAATTATAGGATGTCAGAGCTGAAGCAACTATGTTTAACCCCACTCATTAAGATAAAGAAACCAAGCCAAGAAAGGGATTTGCGCAGAAAGAGGCAATCATAAGACTCCTGTCTTCTCAGTCCTTGGCTGAGACATCCTTGTTGGTCATGAGGTGATCCTTCCAAGCCCCTTTGTTTTCCCGTGTGCTCCAGCGATTGGACAATGTGTCCACGCTGTGACTTGTTTCAGTATCTATTTTCCTGGGATTCCCACAAAGAAATGATTGACAGGACTGGTCTTTAAGGCCTGAAGCTCAGGGCTCACACAAGCTGCTGTCTTTCTGAGGCTGTCTATTGTATGGAAATGTCACAAACTCTGCTTCTAAATCTAATGAGCGTGCTTATCTAGAAGCGTCTAGATGTCAGCTGGTAGCAACTTTCCATTGTTAACCAATCTTCAGACTCGAAGCTCTTTTCCTATTACTTAACATCTCCCTCAAAGATGAACTTGAATATTTGAGGGCTTTGGGAGGCCAATAATTCTTAAAGTGTTATTTAGAGCATGATTCAACATGGCCAAAACACTTGCAGAACATGGCTTGGTGTAGACGAAATACACTTGGACTAAAGCATCCTTAGCTTGCAGGCAGCCCTCAGTGGCACTCATTGGAAATTACACAGACATCTGGTCTACCGAGCATCCTAGAGCATCCTCCTCTATGGGACATTCTTCTCTCCTCCAGGTGAGGTGATTGGAAAGGCACCACTTGTTATATGCTTGTTGTGCGCCTTACGTTGGTGATGTCGTAGAAGTCAATCCTCTCAATTACCCCGTAGGAGTCTTCTCATTTGAAAACAAAAAAAGAACTTAAGCATAAAAAAAATTCACTTATCCTGGAAGACGATAACTAGAAGCAGAGCCAGGCTTCAAATCCATTCCTGTTTGGCTTTGAAGATTGACCTTTTACTATTTCACCTTCCTTCTTTCTTCCCTTCCTCCTCACCTCCTTCCCTTCCTTCCTCCTTCCCTCCTTCCTCCTTCCCTCCTTCCCTTCCTTCCTCCTTCCCTCCTTCCTCCTTCCCTCCTTCCCTTCCTTCCTCCTTCCCTTCCTTTGAGAAGCCAGATCATTTTTCATCTAAAATGATTTGTAATAATAGAAAGACACGCTCCAAGCACAGGGTTGTTTTGTTTTACTCTTAATAACTAAAAACTGGAAATATTCCAACTGTCAATCAGCCAGCGAATGCATAATTGTGGTGGATCCATACAATGGAATGCAACAAGCAATAGAAATCACTGAAAGAGTAAAGTAAATGCAGATCATTGATGGATCTTAAAATAATTATGCTGAGTTAAATACTCTAGAGGCAACAGACTATGGACTGCGTAGATCCACTTACATGAATGGTGCGAAAAAGACAATACCAATTTTTGGTGGCAAACAGTGAAGGGTGTGCATCGCAGCATCCCTGAGAGAATGCTTTGCTAGCAGTGAAAATATTCTGTATGGAGACTGTGGTGATGACTTGAGGCAATTCCAAATAAAAGAGACTAATTCTTGATGTCATTTACCCAAGGGTGAGCCTGACTTGTTCTGAAGAGTTCCGATCTAACATTGTTGGCTTGAGGACCATTCTCTAGTGACTCAGCGACTGGAGGAGAGTTATGGAGTCAGTGGCCTAATCGCTCAACTTGATTCTTCTATCTGAGGGAGTATAACTTAATTCTCTGGGGCACAAATAAGGGAACACACATGCACACACACACACACACACGCACTCTTAGGGCCTTCATATCATCTTCTGCCTTTGTTCTCTGTATTTATTTTTCCTTTACAGCTTATATGTCCCAACAAAATCTTTCAGACAATATAAAAATTACAATGTGGTTACATTTCTATTTTTCAGGTGAATGATTATAATGAATACAGGTAAAAAAACATGTTTCCCATTTCCCTTACATAACTGAACATCCCATGAAATATAGATGAAAAACAAGTTATCCCAAGAACCCACATACATTCATACCCAAGTAACTTGTTATATATTAACAGAGTATAAACAAGCCAGGTATTTTTCTCAGCCAGTTCTTTTACTGACAGCTGTATTTTGTGGTCAGAAAGAAAAAAAAACAGTCACTTTTTACTTATCCCAAAAGGTAGTCTTATATGGAATCTTAAAAGACTCACAAATCTGCCCGGCGATGGTGGCACATGCCTTTAATCCCAGCACTCGGGAGGCAGAGGAAAGCAGATCTCTGTGGGTTTGAGGAGCAAATTCCAGGACAGGCTCCAAAGCTACACAGAGAAACCCTATCTTGAAAAACTTAAAAAAAAAATTACAAACCTAAATTTTTATATATGAAAAGCTATCAGTCAGCTCTACTTGAAATCCTCAGGGTGCAAACCCATTTGTCAACAGTGTTTTATATCAGGAAGCTGAGGGCAGAAATGGGCACAAGGAATTAATCATTGTCTTTGATCGCCAGCACCTCCTAACAAGAAAGGCACATCAGCTAATAACAGCTGAGCGGCTTTGTTCTTGTTCTTTGGCCTCAATGAGTTCCTCACTCAACTATGCGCCTTCTAAACTTTAGGTTGTTTCCTTGGGTTTCTCACCTCAAAGCTATTAATGAAAAACATCTTAACCTTAAGTCATATTTAAAGCTCTGTTAGCTGTGATGCACACCGAAACCTGTGAACTCATCTCTCAACACCAAGATTAAAAGAACTTGAGCTAATTTAGCTTCTGGGACTCAGTTGTTTCTCTTAATCATTAACCTAAGCCACAGTCTATGCGGCTTCTCAAGAGAAACTAGCTATGTGACATTTCCTTGTTCACATTTTCTAGCCTCTGAAGCCCCTGCTTTTTCAGGGGTGAAGACAATACCGTATCTTGCTTTTGCCTTCATTAGTTTTCCCACTAAACTAACCACTATCATAATCCCTTTCTATGTTTATTAAAGGCCCTCAATCATTAAAATCCTATTTAAACTAACACTATTATTGTATAAAATCATTGCCTCAGTTAAACAATACAGCTTAGGAAGAAATCATCTTCATAATAATCCACAGGTAAAAATGCCCAGTAGAACAGGTAATTTCCATGAGGCAATCACCTTACATTAAAGGATCTCCCCATACCCATTCACACCAGGCCAGATACCAGAGAAAACTGTCAGTAGCAAACAGCTTGTAAAGGCTCAGCAGTAGCAAGAGACATTCTGAGGCTGAAGCCCTCAGGGCCTTGCCCGCTGAGATTCACCCATCAGTGCCTTGATTGCTGGTGGGCTGCTCTCCCAAAGTCAATTGCCACTTGCTACTTTGACACTGCCATTGGCAATCTAATCTCTTTTTTAAAATTTATTTATTATGTGTATAGTGTTCTGGGCACCAGATCTCATTATAGATGGGTGTGAGCCATCAGGTGGTTGCTGGGAATTGAACTCAGGACCTCTGGAACAGCAGTCAGTTCTCTTAACCTCTGAGCCATCTCTCCAGCCTCTGGCAATCTAATCTCTTTAAAAAGGCCATCATCATCTGCATTTGCTGCAGAGTACAACAAACACAGCTCTGAAATGAAATAAGGAACAATTTTTTTTGTCTTAATCAATCCTTTCCAGGCATCTCACGAGGAAAGAAATAGTTTTTCTCTTACATGCTTGGAACAACACAGGAAGTCATAATCAGATGTTATCAATCTGTGCTCATGTGTTGTTTTCAATATTTTGTGTGTGTGTGTACACATCTTACACACACATTCATTTTTCTAATTTAGGGGTGTGAATGGATTATGAAGGGTGAATAAAGAACTTGGTAAAAACCAAACTATGTAGTCAACTCATCTTGTAGGAGTTATTTATATTGGGAGTCCAAAGTGTAGTAAGATTGATGATGCTATTTTTTTTTAAAGGTCAGTTAATTTCACATAGACTGCATGTATATATAGTATGGAAGCTGATTGAATGAGTTGAATTATTATGAGCAATGTCAAACCACATTATTAACTTGGTTATGGGCTGAATCAATGTTTAATTTGTAAAAGCTAGCTTCAAGCAGCATTTCTTGGAAAACTCATTCCCAAAGAAATGTGTACCTTTGTCCCAACCCACTGAGTCACAATTTTTCTTTTTCTTCGATTTTATTTTTAAAACGAAGCTATAATTACATTCCCCCCTTTCCCTGTCCTCCTTCTAACCACTCCCATGGCCTCTCCAACTTACTCCCTCTCAAATTTATGACCTCTGTTTATGTTACTGTTACTTATATATATATATGTGTGCACATGCATGCACACACATATACACATGCATACATATTCTCACATACATATACATACACGCATCATGGATCCTATTTAGTGTTGCTTGTGTGTATACCATTTCAGGGCTGACCACTATTGATACTGGATAGTCAATTAGGGGATCATCCGCGTAGGAGTATGTGGAAATCTGGTTCTCCTGACCTTGGCACCCCACAGCTGTTCTTTGTCTAGGGGTGAGGCCACCTGAGATGGACCCCTTCCACATTATCGTGTTTATTGGCATTGACCTTGTTCATGTCTCACTAAGACAGCCATATGATTGGAGTATCGTGGGTATAGCTTCTCCGTCGTCTCTAAAACACACAATCTCACAGCATCTTCTCTCATCCTCTGGCTGCTACAGTCGTCCCACGCCGTCATCCCCAGTGTTCATGAGCCTCAGGTGCAGGAGCTGTGTTTGAAATCTACCCACTGGGTCTGGGCTCCCCACAGTTTTACTCTGCATTTTGCCCAGTTGTAGTTTTCTGTAATGGCCTACTGTTGCAAAGAAACAGTTTTTGGTGGATGAGAGCTATGGTTACCTGTAGGCATCAGGGCAAGGATTTAGACTGTAGTTAGGAGTTATGTACATTCAGTAAGGCAGTAGCAGAAGGTTATCCTCTAAAATCCATGCCCTCATGAGCCCTGGGTAGCTGACTAGGTTTCCAGTACCAGGCAAGATTTCTCTCCCGTTGATTGGGCCTTAAGTCCAATTAGAGAGCAGATGGTTACCAACAAGATGTAAGTACCACTCTTTGATCCTTGGGCATATCTTTTAGGTCATTTTCCAGATCTATCATAGTCAGGTGTAGATGCACAGGTTCAACCACACACCCATACCCTAGAAAATTCATAGGTAGAAACGTGGGACAGTCACACACATGTGTTTCTGAGTTCTGTAATAGATGCGTACATTCAGGTTCACACACATGTATTCCCTAGCTCTGTCATAGGTGGGTGTATACATGCAGGCTCACACACATGTATTTCCTGGCTCTGTCATAGGTAGGCGGATACGTGCAGGCTCAAACACATGTATTCCCTGGCTCTGTCATAGGTAGTTGTATATGTGCAGGCTCACACACATATGTTTTGGAACTCTATCGTAGGCAGGTGTTTACATGGAGGTTCACACACATGGATTTCCTTGCTTCATCTTAGGTAGTCCTGTATGTGGCGATTCATATGTGCATTTCCTGTCTCTGTCATAATTAGAATGCTATGTGTCGCTTTTTTCATACGTGTATTTCCTAGTTCTGCCATAATTAGGATTTTATGTGTAGGTTCACACACATATGTTATAGCCTTGTCATGTTTAAGTGTGGTGATTCAAGTGAAAAAGGACTCTGTATATATTTGAACATTTGGTTCCCAAATAGTGGAAGTGTTTGGGAAGCACTAGGGAGTGAAAACTTGGAGAAGGTGTGTCACTGGGGGTGGCTTTGAGGTTTCAGAAGCCTACATTAGGTCCAGTATCCCTCGTTTTTACAAAATCCATCATACGTGGGCCTATATATATGTTCATAAAAACATATTTCCCTGCTTTTTTTTAGGTAGGCCTAGATGTGTGGATTCACACACACGGATTTCCAAGTTCTAGTATTGGTATGTGTATATATGCAAGTTAGAAAATTTATATGTTTCCTAGCTCTTTCATAAATAAGCCTATATGTGCACATTTATATGCCCAAGTTCATCCTAGCTTCATCATTCCTGGGCCTGTTACGAGGCATATCCATGCATTTTCATGTTCAAATGTCTTTATCAGCTCTGTCATGTGTGAGTGTATATGCGCAGGTCCATACATTTCTTTCTAGGCTCTATGTTTGTGTAGTCTGTATAGTCATGTTCACACACTGTCTTGGTAGGTGTATATGCAGCTTTTCAAACATATTTTCCTATCCTTGCAATAGATGGTTATATAGGTGAATGCTCACACCCATGTATGTCCTACCTCTCTCATAGGTGAGTATACACGTGCAATTTCACATACAATTGTAATATCCTACCTCTGACATAGTTTGGTGTACATGTGCAAGTTCACTTGCATGTGTTTCACACACCAGTCATTGCTAGGTGCGAATGTGCAGATTGGCACACTTGAGTTTCCAGGGTATGTCTTAGGTAGCTGTGTATGTGCTGGTTTACACACGTAGTTCCTAGCCCTATCTTAAGTGGATACAAATGTGTAGACTCATGCATACACACGTTGTGATGGCCAGTATTGCATACTTACATCGTGAAGGTTAGTATCCCTAGTAGTAGCCCTGTTAGTGCTGCTACTGGTCAGTCTGACTCCATCTGGAATCAGCTAACACTCAGAAGCCTTGGGCCATGTGAAGAATTTTCTTGGCGGATCACTTGAGGTGAGAAACTCACTGCAAAATCTGGATTATTTTAGGTCAAAGACTCACTTGAAATCCAGGCCGCGCCTTCTGGTGGCAGCCTACATCAAAGGATGCAAAGGAGAAAGCTTTACTTTTTCTTTTGCCTGCTTGTCTTTGCTGTCATTGTCAAGTCCATCTGTCCTGCTACTGTGGCTTCCGTGTACCAGCACTGGGACCTACTTCTCTGGGACTCCAATGTGGACTGAAAACCAACTGAGACGTCCAGTCTTGTGGACTGAAGGACTGCGGGATCCTTGACCTTGTCCATCAGGAGATGCCATTGTTGGACTCTATGACCACAGCCTGTCAGTCACCCTAATAAATTCCAACTCTGGCAGTGCTGGGACAATGGAGTCATGCAAATTTAGGTGCTGGTGCTGCCGCAATGTGCTACTGAAACAGCAGAAGTGAGAACAGGCATGCCCATTCGACCACACAGTGGCTCCAGGGTATGGCACATGTATGAATGGGCATGTCCATTCAACCACACAGTGGCTCCGGGGCATGGCAGACATGTGAACAGGTATACTGAGGTTGCTAAATGGCAGTGCTTGGTACATGACAGGTGTACAAACAGATATGTTCATGCTGCCATGAGATGGCCCTGGAATACGGTGGGCATGAAGGCAGATGTGCCCAGACCACCAGTTGGTGGCACTGGGACACAGCTGGAGTACAAACAGATGAGCCCCATATTGTCACTCAGTGGCACTGGACATAAAAGAGTTCAGGTCACCACACAGTGGGTCTCGGACACAGCAGATTTGTGAACTGGTGTGGCCAGGTCACCACTTGGAGGTCCAGAGATGTGACAATCATGTGTACAGACAGGTCCATCAGGTACCATTGCCCAGCCATGGAAAGCACACAAACAGGCAAGCCCAGGCTGCTATACAGTGGTGTTGGGGCCTGTTGGCAAGTGTGTAAACAGGTGCCCAGGGCAGGAGGTGGTGGCGCTGTAACATGGCAGGCATGCCAGCTGGTGTGAACAGATGTTTCCAGGCAAATAAAGCAAAAAGGCATGCCCAGGCTGGTAAGAGTTGGTACTGGGACAGGCTTGCAGGCGAACAGGCAATCCTGCCCCACCGTGTGGCAAATCTGGGACATGGCAGGCATCTATCTAAAGGGGCCGGGCAATACCTGCTCCGGGATGTTGATAGGCTTGCAAAAAGTACTGTTTAGGCTGCCACCTGGCAGCCCTGGGGCAATGTGAAGGAGTGCTAACAGGCGTGCCCAGGCCACCAAGTAACCGTGCTGTGTATTTACACACGTGCTGTGCTACTACTACCTCACACCTGCTGTGTTCCAGAATGCCCATGTAGTGTAGAAATGCCTGTTTCCTCATGTGCTATGTCCCCACTTCCCACAACACAATGTGGTTGTCTGGGCTCACCTCTTCATACATGAGCCCTAGCCCAGTGTGCGCTAGCCTAGTCACATGTCAGCTGTGTGCCAGCACCACCGTGTGGCAGCACAGGCTCGCTTGTTCACACCCACGCTGTGTCCCTGGCAACTCAGGTTCGTTAACCCTGAAAACACACAATACAAGCAACATTATACGGTCTCAACAGGTTATGTTTAGTAATACATATGTATGAACATATATGTATATGTATATATATATGCATACATTAATAGTCAGTGAAAAAAAAGAAGCCATAATTTGAATGAGAGCAGGGAGGGGCATATGGGAAAGTTTGGAAGGTTTAGAGGGAGGAAAAGGGGGAAATGTGGTTAGTAAATTGTAATACCAGCCTGGTGGTGGTGACACACACCTTTAATCTCAGCACTTGGGAAATGGGTCTCTGAGTTCAAGGCCTGCCTGGTCTATAGGGAGAGTTCTGGGACAGCCAGGGATACACAGAAAAAACCCTGTCTTGAAAAACAAAACAAACAAATGTGTGTATTGTGTATTATTATATGTATAAAAATCTCAAAAATAAACACCAACAAAATGGACTTCTCTTTCTAGCATTATCAGAGAATCAGAAGGTGGGGTCCAAAATCCACGAGGAAGAAGCCCATCTCCGGTGGTGTCTAAGGTTACCGTAGCAGCATGATGAACCTATTGAAGGGTCATCTACTCTCCTGGAACTCCTTATCCATGCTCAGTAGGTAAGCCTAATCCTTGGTTTACCAAGCTGGACTTGAGTAGAACCCTATCAGGGTTGAACCGATGTTTGTTCTCACCTTCCCAGGACACCCAACCCATCCTCCTGTTTTATCCTTTCTAGAATAAACCTCTAGTTTGACAGGATAAAGGACTAGGAGCTTGACAGATTCCTGACAGGTAGACCAATGGAAAAGAGGCCATTGATAGATAAGGAAGATGCCAAACTTCCAGTTTCTCCCTCAACCTCCTGACCTGAGACTCCTCCATCAGTGCCCCCCTCCACTCCCTCTCCTTTCTGGATGACTGCTCAGCCATGGTCAAGGCTGGTCCTGAATGTGTTTACCCAAGGCTGTGAGTGTTAGATCAGAATTGATGGAGGAGTCATGGGAATGAAAGAGAGCAGAGGCCAGGTTCTCCAGAAGCAGACGTGTTCCGGTAACCAGAACCGAAGGGCTTCAGTGTCCCCAAAAATGTGGAGACTGTGCATGTGTGGCATAGATTTGGGGGTCCTATAGGGTGGGAAAAAGAACTTTGGGGGTGGGAGATTCCATCTTCAGGTCAGTCACCCAGAGGTCTCAAGTGGTAGATCTGCCAGCAGGGCTGGGATGGTGATCACCTTATCAACGGCTCCCAGGACCCTGCCAGCCCACGGGTGTTATCAGTGAGGCCAACTTTCCTGTCTGGACTTTCTCAGCCCATCTGAGGCCTTAAGAACACTAACCCTCCACTCCAGAACCTGAGGAGAGATTAAAAAGGAAGGGGTGATATCTTCTCTCGTTGGTAACTTCCTGCTAGACTCTGTCCCCAGGATCTAAGGGGACGTGGGTCAGGTTCAGGTGGGAGGAGACTTTGAACCTGTCAGCAGTGCATCATGTAACTGCCCTTCTTGAGCTCTTGGAGAAGCATTGTGAGAGCAATTAATTAGGCAAGGGGCTGTACTGAGTTAGAGGAGACCACAGTTCAGGGGCCCACTTGGGGACCCAGATAGGACACCATTGTCTTAATGGGGAAGTAATGATGGCAATGGTTTGATCCAGGAAGAACTTCTTGGTAAAACATTTAAAAGACAAAGAAAGCTGGGTGTGGTGACACCTGCCTTTAATCCCAACACTGCCCAGGGAGGCAGAGGCAGGGAATCTCTGTGAGTTCAAGGCCAGCCTGGTCTGTAAAGCGAGTTCCCAGGACAGCCAGGGCTACATAGAGAAACCTTGTCTTGGGGGAAAAAAGTGAAAAAGATCAGGGAGAGGGGCCAGAGTGGGAGGGAGCCAGAAGCCCACCATAGAGGAGGCTTGTCCCTGACTTATTTGTCTTTGGGCTCTCTATCTTGAATCATGTAGGATTTGCTAGTGCAGAAGCATCATTGTTCCAAGGGGCTTGCGGCTAATTTTATGTCAATTTGACACAGTCTACAGTCATCTATGAGGGAACCTCAATTGAGAAAATGCCTCCAGGGCTGGAGAGATGGCTCAGTGGTTAAGAGCACTGACTGCTCTTCCAGAAGTCCTGAGTTCAATTCCCAGCAACCACAGGGTGGCTCACAACCATCTGTAATGAGATCTGGCGCCCTCTTCTGGCATGCGGACATACATCAAGGCAGAATGTTGTATACATAATAAATTTAAAAAATAAAAAATAAAAAAAGAAAATGCCTCCATAAAAATAGGGCTGTAGGCAAGCCCGTGGGGGCATTTTCTTAGTGATTGATGTGGGGGGCAACCCATTCTGGGTGGCACCACACCTGGACTGTTGGTCATAAATTCTATTAGAGGCTGAGCAAGCCAATATGCAGCACCCCTCCATAGTCTCTGCATCAGCTCCTGCCTCCAAGTTCCTGCACTGTTTGAGGTCCTGTCCTGACTTCCTTCAATGATGAACAGTGATGTGGAAGTGTAAGCTAAATAAATCTTTTCCTCGCCTACTTGCTTTGGTCCTGGTTCATCATAGCAATCGAAACCCTAAGACAAGTTGATATCGGGAGTGGGTGTTGCTGTGGCAGACCTGACTGTGTTGTTTTGGGGACTGGGGAAGGACTTTGGAACTTTGGGCTAGAGAAACCCTTGAGTGTTGGCTGTTCCATAGGAGCTGGGAGGTAGGAATGTTGAGAGCAATGCAAACGATTGAGGGCTGACTTGTAACATTTCAGAGGGCAGCAGACATTCTACCAGGCCATTTGAGTTAAGAGTCTGTAGTTCTGGTTAGTTGGGACCGAAGAATCCATTTGATAAACACGATACCAGAACCACTAACGTGAACCTTTGCTTTCCTGAGATAACAGATGCTGTTCAGCTGGGGCTGAAGAGTCAGCTATCTACTTCCTGCCTTCTACTGTGTTGATCCTACATCACGTGGGAGGCATGGATCCTTAACAAATGGGGATGTATTCACCTGCAGCAGGCATTATTTAGACTCAGCAAGTCATGAAAAGGAAGAGGAGGACCTGAAGGTGGGAGGGGAACAGGTTGGGAGGGTCCGGAAGCAGTGGCAAAGGGGGCTGGGGTAGATCAGAACACATTGCATATATGTACAAAATCGTCAAATAATAAATTAAAAATCTCAGTTAAAAAGAAGGAAGTGGCTTGGCTGGAGGGTCCTGAGTCACTGGGACTATGGTGTCACAAGGGACCATGGGGCTTCACTTCCAGCTTGTTTTGAGGTGTGATGGCTTCTTCGCACTGGTGCTTTTGCGTTTGTGATGAAGCCTTACCCAAGCTTTTAGTATGCTGTATTAAATACATGTGTTTCTGTTCTAACATTAGCCAGAGTCAGACACTTTGTTGTGGTAAAGGGTCTAATTACACAGGATTTCAATGCTATCAGCTTTGCTGCTGACCATCATAGACCTCAAAGAAGCAGTCAGTCGCCTACTGAAAACCCTAGGGAGACTGTCTTCGGTGTATTACTAATTCCCAGATATTCTTCTATACCTCACTATTGCTATACAAAAACGCATTTCAGGTTAAAAGTCATTTCACATTTATATTAGTCAAATCAGATACAATAATCAACACAGGAAAACTTTAATAAAATTTTTATTTAGCTATAATACACATCTTCAAAAGTTTAAATAAAAATTTTCTTGATGATGTCAAGTGAACACTATGTTATTTTCTTTGAGAATGTCCCTCTTTTCATTAAAGTAATTTTTAAACCATTCTATATGCTCCACTTTCTGTTTAACACTCAGATACGGGTTTTTTGAAAGGCCATTTGTCACCAGCTCCATGAAGTTGCGAATTGGTCCTTGCTTGGGGAAACCCTCCAGGTACTTATCCAAAAATATATGTTCATGGAATTCTGAGCCATCATCATCAAAACCTGGGAAATAAAATAAAAAATAACATGATTGTAAGCATAAAGCCCTCATCATAAAATTAACACTAATGATGCATCAGAGTCAGTTAGAAGCACAAATTGTGACATTAGACCTAGTTTGACCACCAACTTAAATGTGACTGTGAGCATCAGTTTCTCCAGACACAGCAGGACTAAGAGGACACCCTCCTAGGGATGCTGTAGACACAGCAGGAGGACTAAGAGGACACCCTCCTAGGGATGCTGTAGAGACTATAAATAGAAACAGTGGCTGAGATACAGCGGCTCTTCCACCTATAGAAGAAACAGCTGTTGCTCACGAATATTGCTAACATCTGAAAAACTATGAAGAAAGTTATACAGTGTGTATTTGAAAGTAAAATAAGATCGACTCTTAGAAAAGATTTTTAAGTAGTTCAAAAGAAGAAAACACAAATGATAAATACAAAAATATAAATAATGAAAGGCACAGGGTTATATTCCAGCAATTCAGTAAACTCTCATTTTTGTTTCGCTTTTCAGACGGCTCTCACCTAGCCCAGCCTGGTCCTGACGCTCCTGCCTCCACACCCCAAATGCTGGAGTGCGGCTGTGGACCAACACACTTGGCTCAACAATTACTTTAAACGTAAACGGTCCAAATACATGCCAAGCCATAAATAAGACCGGGGGACTGACTGGAGAGATGGCTTTCCGCTCAAGTCTCATGACTCGAGTTGATCCTCAGAACCCATGTGAGAAAGCCACATGCAATAGGGCACACTTGTGCTCTCCCAGTGTAGCCCTTACTAGAAATGGGAGGCAAGACAGGAGAATTGTGGGAATCCTCTGAGGCAGCAGGCAGGACCAGCAAGCAGTAAGCGAGACAGAATCTGTCTCAGAACATGGTGAAAGGTGAAAACTGACTTCCAAGGTTGTCCTCAAACATCTGTACATGAGTCCTAAAGCTGAGGATGACCTTGAACTTCTGATTCTCCTGTCCCAATAAGCGGGACTAAACCTGTGGGCTACCATGCCCAGTTTATGGTCCTGGGGATGCGACCGACCCAGGACCTCAGGTGGAGTAGGCAAGCACTCTACTGCTCAAGTACACCCAAGACTCCCATGATACATTCTGACATATAATTTTACTCCTTTATTATCATTATCAAATATCTAGAAGTAAGTAAAATTCCAACCATCTGTAAACAACAATTTAAAACAACTTTGCTAGGTTTCTTCTCAGACATCAGTGTTCTGAGATCCACATGCAGCTAGCTACACGCTAGGAGGGAACCCCTCCGGAACAAGCTCTGGCTGATGACTGTCAGGAGTCTGAAGTGACCCTGACCTGCTTCGTTGTTAATTGGGAACTCCCACAGCTTCCCCTCTTTTGTCCACTGGATCATCTCCTCAAATCCATTCCCCAAAGGCTGTTCGTTGACGGTGGCCAGCTGCTTAGCGAATTCTATCTCCCAGAGAGAAGGAGGTGCTGCTGTGTGATTGAAAAAAAAAACCCAGGAAAATGTAAATGTCTTTTTATTTTTGTTATTAATTTTTATTATTCTCTCATATATCACATCCTGACCATAGTTCTGCCCCCCCAGCCTCTCTCCCTACCTCCCCTTCCAGTCCCCTCCTCCACTCCCCTCCATCTCCCCTTCAAACAGAGCAGGCCTCCCAGGGACATCAACCAAACCGTAAATGTCTTCTTAAAAATGTAATTATTAGCCAGACAGCTCAGAGGGTGGCACTGGTCACCAAGCCTGACTACCCACATGTGATTCCTACAGAACTACATGTTCTCAGAAGGAGCAAACTCTTGAAAACTGTCCTCTGACCTCCACACTCAAACCCATACTCACACATATAAACAAACACGTTTGTTTATGAAAATTAATTTTAAATGTCATTAGCATGTCTATGTTGATGCATGTTTTTGGACTTGTTATTCTGAATTAGTTTGTAATGAAAGGCTACCAGGTGCTAAAATTGAAGCAAAAGTGAAAACTACAGGGTGTAAGAATAATAATGGCGAACCTTAGCTTTTACTACCACCACGCCAGGTTATTATTGCCA
Source organism: Bramus lutescens (assembly GCA_001685075.1). Taxonomy (NCBI): domain Eukaryota; kingdom Metazoa; phylum Chordata; class Mammalia; order Rodentia; family Cricetidae; genus Bramus; species Bramus lutescens. The sequence continues at coordinate 269,091 of LOEQ01000099.1, read as the reverse complement.
CCTATTAGGAAAAAAAGAATTTGCATTTTAAGACTGGTTTTCTAAATTTGATGTTTTGCTTTTGATTTGTTTTTCTTTGAGACAGAGTCTCTCTGTGTAGAACTGTGGGTCCTCCTGCTTCAGCCTCCCGAGGAATGACTGGTAAGCCAGGCTGAATGTAAGCAATAAACGTGATTTTGATTTTCAAGTCCCAGTCTGTCCAGATTAGTCACCGGTGATGACAAGGGCGGCACTCAGCTGTGACCGAGCACCTCAGAGCTGGGCACAGGAGAACCAGGAGTCTAAGGTCCTCCTCAGCTACAGTGAGAGAATGAGGCCGGATTCTGTCAAAACTGTCCGCCTAAAAACTTTTTAAGGAAAAAAAACCCAGTAATAATGACATAGGCAGTCAAGGTGGTGAATGTCTGTAGTCACAACACTAAAGCCAGAGATGCAGGGGTCTTGCAAACACCACGGCCAGGAGACTGCTGATCAGAGAGAGGCACAGAGAAGTCTGGTTCAACACAACTCAGCAGCTGGTGTTGGTTCAAACAGACTCAGACCTCAAGTGTTCATTTTAGGCACAACAATTTGGAAAAGTATTTCCTGGTTGTAATGAACTCAATTCTGTGTACACAATAAAGGTTAAGACATGACTACACCAAACCTCTTTGTAAAGTCCATGCGGCAACTTCACAGAGAGGGCTCTATAGAAGGAGTACATGTGACATGATTTCCATAAGGACAGTTCTGCAGGCTGACTGAGAAAAATAAGCTCATGAGAGGGTCTGGGGAAGAATCTGGTGTGGCCTAACCACAGATAGCAAACATCACCAGCTATTAAACACCTCTGCTCCTAGCCTTCTGAAGAGACAGCCCAGCTGTTTAACACGCCTGGCTCCCCAGAGCTCCTCTGTGCCTCCTACAGAGTTCAAGGCCATTCTTGACTACCTAGAGCCTGAGCTACAGGAGGGCCTGTCAAGAAAAAGGAAAAAATATTAATAAATTCTGGGCATTCCGTCTAGAAAAACGTTTTTAAACACATTTAATTTAATCTCCACAATCAGCCCCATGAGTAAGGTAATAAAGAGATGGCGGCTGTGTTCACCATCTTCTATGCTTTAATCATTTATTTAATTTTGAAACTTAAATCATCTTTCAAGAATGAGTCACACTCTCACCAGCCATTGCCAATGGTGATATAAAGTGGTAGAGGCACTTTGGCAAAACAATTTGAGTTAATTAAAAATTTAAAAACAAGACTATAAGCTACCAGGAACTCTCCAGCTACCTACCCCACATGGTGTGGAGACACAGGCTTGGTAACTGTACTCCACTTCACAGTACCCCTTCATTCGATCACCCCAAAGTCCTATGGTTGTGTGCCAAGAACTGCCACCACCTCCTGGCCTCTCCATCCTGTGGAAGTGTGCTGCTAGCCGGGGACTACCACCTCTTCCTGCCTTGCCAACGCTCTGGGTCTTACTGTATCCCAGACTGGTCCTGCCTCACTTAGGGTTCCACTGCCATGAGAAAACACTAGGACCAAAAGCAATTTGGGGAGAAAAGGGTTTATCCCATCTCAGATTGTAATCTAACATCCAGAGAAGTCAGGGCAGGAACTGGTGGAAGAACATTGCTTACTGGCTTGCTCCTCATGGCTTACTTGGTCTACCTTTTTATATGCCATAGGACCACCTGCCCAGGATTGGTATAGTGGACTGGACCCTCCCACAGCAAACATTAAACAACAACAACAACAACAAAAACATCCCCCACAACTTGCTCACAGGTCAATCTGGTAGGGACGTTTCCTCAATTGACATCCCATCTTTGCAAATTACTCTAATTGTTGTCAAGCTGACAAAAAACTAACCAGGATAGGTCCCCTGTTAGGGACACTCCAGAGACCCAGGTAGGCTACCCATGTTCCCCATATCAGCGCCCCACATTCTGACAGCCCTAGTCCAAGAAACACACCTCACCATTACCGGCAAGCACCACCTGGGGTAAAAGTATTCCAAGCAAAGGAACTTGAAAAAAGCAGGCATAACTATTCTAATACTTGACAAAATAAGACGTGAAACCAAACGAGTCAGAACAGAGAAAGTCATATCAAACTCATCAAAGAAAAAAAATCAACCAGGAGATTAGCACAATCTTTTTTTTTAAATATTTATTTATTATGTATACGATATTCTGTCTACATGTATGCCTGCAGGCCAGAAGAGGGCA
>LOEQ01000099.1:256303-266813 GCA_001685075.1 Bramus lutescens | reverse complement strand
GTTGCTGGGAATTGAACTCAGGACCTTTAGAAGAGCAGGCAATGCTCTTAACCGAGCCATCTCTCCAGCCCAGATTAGCACAATCTTAAATATATACTCACCAAATACAGGAGCATCCAATTTCATAAAAGAAACATAGTTAGATCTAAAACCACAGACTGACCCCAACACAATGAAGGCGTGTGAGTTCAATAGCCTACTCTCACCCAGACTGGTCATCCCGAAAAAAAAACTAAATGGAGTAACTCTGGAGTTTGATGACATCATACATAAAACGGGCCAACAAGATATCTACCGAACATTCCACCCAAATATTAAGGAATATGCATCCTTCTCAGCAGCAATTTCTTCAAATTAAATCGTATTTTTGTCCTAATATGTATTAGGACACAAAACAAACCTCAAAAAATACAGAAAATTGAGATCACATCCTGCATTTTGTCTGACCACAATGGGATAAAGCTGTATAATTGCAGAAATTACACAAACAGATGGAGGACTAAACAACATGCTGCTGAATGATAATTGGGTCAAGGAAGAAATCAAAAACGAAATTAATAATTCCTATAATTGAAAACATACATACAAAAATTTGGGACATATTGAAGCAATTCCTAAGAGAAATATAGAATCAAGTACCTACATAAAAATTTTTGAGGTTTCAAATTAATAACTTAATGAAGCACCTGAAGGCACTGGAAAAACAATAACAATATCCCCAAAAAACAGATGGGAAGAGATATCAAAATCAAAGCTGGTATTAATATTTCAGAAACAAACAAAGAATCAATGAAACGAAAAGTTAGTTTTTTGAAAAGATTGTCAAGCAGCCAAATTAACCAAATTGAAAAGTATTTAAGTGTGTGTGTGTGTGTGTGTGTGTGTGTGTGTATGCATGCCCTCCTATTCTGGGTAGTAAGCTGCTCAAAACCAGGAACTACAGATTAGTTATCTTCAGGTAAAAGCAGAGTGTTATAAGGCAAATGGTGGGTGAATAACACTTTCTAACCAAAAATAGCAGCCAATTCATAGCTCTGGATTATTTATCTGGTAGCACTGATCTCTCCAGATCCCAAAGGATGCAATATTTTAAGGGGGAAGCATGACCCAAATAAGCAGATCAACAACTATATTCACAGGCAAGACCTAGGTCAATGACAGCAAGAAATAAGAAAACGTGAACAGCCAACTGTTACAATCAAAACACCAAGGCCGTCTTAGAAAGACAGAGTGCGTCTACACTTGGAGAAGTCTTATTCTTAACAAACCTGCCTCAGGTGCTTCATCAGCAAACGCCTTCACGTCAAAAATGGAAAGTCTTTTCCCATTGAATAAACCTTTCCTAAGATAAAAACATTTGGGAAAAAAATCTTAGTAAGATATATTTATAAAATGTCAACAAAAACTGCTTAAGGAAAAGATTACATGAAACAATTTATGTAGTAAATAAAGACAATCACATTGACCCCCACTGACATTGTAGCTAAATCACCATAATTTTAGGACTCATAAGTGAAAAAAGAACATATGCACTTGGATTTCTGCTTTATAACAAACCAGCTAAGTTTAATTTTCAAAATATTCAACTGAAAGTTCTAGAAAACTTGGTGGTATGGAAATCGATAAAAATCTGCAAAAATAGAAACCAGTAAAGTAAACATTAGTTCTTGAGACAGAAAGCAGTGAAAGGTTTAGCTATAAATTATAGTGGTAGAAGAAGGCACAGATAAAACATGCTATTTTATAAAGCAACCAATCTGTAATTTAAAAGTAATTCTTAACTTTCTTTACATAGCCATTTTTACAAACTGCTGAAATTAATGTCAGAGAGTTGATATGCAACTTCTGGTATACTCTAATTAACTATGATGTTTGTCAACTTGGCACAACCTATAGTCACCAGGAAGAAATCTCAATGAGGCATTGCCTACATCAAGCTGGGCTGGACCTCTCAGTGAGGGATCGCCTTAGTTGATTTGGTGGCATCAAGCCCAAGAAGATCCTGGGCTTTGTAAGTACAGAGAGGGTCTAAGCACATGTAAACACACATGTCTCCATGCTCTTGACTTGACAGGATCAAGGTTTCTGGTCCCGCTTTGACTTCCCAGCCCCCAGGGCTGTAAGCAAGAACCTCAAGCTAAAGCAAACCCTTTCTTTCCAAGGTGCTTTTTATTGGGGCATTCGATTACATCACAGAAACAAAACCAGGACAGACTGCTTATCCAACAGTTCACTCTTTCAACAGAAAGAAACACTTTTTTTTTTCGCAATTTACTTATTTAGTAGTAAAACTACTAACAGATTAAAAAAAAAAACAGTTCATAAACTACCAGAATAGTTTTAAATATAACTTTGAAATTTCTTTTCTCAGTCAATTTCCTTTACTAAAAAAAGTGAAGCCAGGAGGTGGTAGCACACGCCTTTAATCCCTGCACGAGAGGCAGAGGCAGGCGGATCCCTTGAGTTTGAGGCCAGCCTGATCTACAAAGTGAGTTCCAGGACAGTCTCCAAAGTTACAGAGAAACCTTGTCTTTTAGCCCTAACCAATTAGATATGTACTAATACGATTCCACTTTTGTAAGCCAGCCCTAGACAGAATGAGCACACTGCGGTTAGAGCTCCTTTAGTTGTATGGAAAAGCCTGCGAGCCTTCCTTGGGGGTCGCCATTCGCCACCTTTGCCTTTGTGTTGGATGCGTGACCCCAGCATGCTAGGACTTCTATTCTCGAGAAGATAAACCTTCACTACACTGGCCTGTGGCCAAACCTGTGGCCTATTTTTTTCATTGATGATTCTTGCAGTGGATGATTGATGTGGGAGGGTCCAGCTCACTGGGCAAGTGGTCCTGAGTTGTAGAACACAGCAAACTGAAAGAGGCAGTGTGACCGTGTCAGGAAGCAGTGCTCTTCCATGGTCTCTGCTTCAGTTCCTGCCGCTAGGTTTCTGCCTTGAGTTCTTGCCCTGACTTCTCTGATTCTGTCACCTGGAACTGGAAGATGAAATAAACCCTTTCCCAGGTTGGTCATGGTGCTTGATCACAGCAACAGAAACCCTAACTAGGTATCCACAATGACCTTGGATCTATCAGTAATAATATGGAGAATAAATTAAGACGAGAATTGAAGTAGAAAACTATACAAACAAAATCCAGTAGACTACAGAGCTCCAATACCTTTTTTTTAAATCAGTGAGATTCGCCTGGTCAAGAGAGTTGTCCATTTCTTCATCAAACTGAATCTGGTGCTGTGGTCCGGTACTAACTCTTGCAGAAGTGGATCTGGCAATTTTCATATCTGATATTATGTGACGGAAACTGAAATAAAAAGGTCCAGTGCATTAGGAGTCTTAGCTGCATTGGAGCAGTTAACTTTTCTCAAGAGGAGACATACCATTCCATTCTTACTTCACTCTTACGCCCTGATGAGAGTGTAAAGATTTATGAGTAAATAAGTCACATACTTATACTCATATGACATAGACATTAAGATGCATGTCTCCAATTCTTAAAATATACTCTTATTAAGAAATTTTTATTTGAGGGGCTGGAGAGATGGCTCAGAGGTTAAGAGCACTGACTGCTCTTCCGGAGGTCCTGAGTTCAATTCCCAGCACCTACATGGTGGCTCACAGCCATCTGTAATGAGATATGGTGCCCTCTTCTGGCATACAGGCAGAACACTATACATAATAAATAAATCTTTAAAATAGATAAATAAATAAAGGAGACCAGGGTTCTTTGGTTCCCAGGACCCATATGGCAACTCCTTCAACTCCAGTTCCAGGGACCAACACCCCCTTCTGATTCCACAGGTTCTTGCATGCACACAGCGAAGATACACACACTTAGACACACACACACAGAACAGTTTTTAAAATGAAAATAATATGTTGAAAAGCTGAGCTCAAACATAAGGAAACGGGAGGGACTGTGTCTGACATCACTCTGTGAACAAAACCAGTGGAATGTTTAATTTCTCAGAGAAACTATCTTATTTGTTTGTAAGTTCTTAAAAGAAAAGCTTGGCCACTCAATTAAATACAACAAACAGCAGCTGGAGAGGTTGCTCGGCAGCTGGAAGTCCTTGCTCTTATGAAGCCAATGTTCTAAGTTTATTGTTATGTGGGGTGGGCATGTGTGTAGACATGAGCACAACACAGCACATATGCAGAGGTCAGCAGACAGTTTGTGGTGTGAGTGCTCTCGTCAGACGTGAGGGCTTGGAGACAGAGGCCACCAGGCGCGGCAGTAGGCAGGCACCTTTACCTACTCAGTCACCTCGCTGGCCCATGAGGTAGATTTTGTATGTAACACAGATGTGTGCCATACACCGGGCACTGGGAGACCTAAGCATGACAGACATGACATCTGACCACTGACCTGATCTTGCGCTTCTCACTGGCTTTCTGAGCCCTCAACTCTTCCTCGTGTTGCTGAAGCTGCTTCAGCAGGTCCGACTTGGTTGTCTGCTTGTCAAAAGGTAGAGAATCTGCAACAGCAGAAGCGGCTGCCACCAGCTCAGGACTCAGGAACTCATTTCTAAACGGAAAATGAAATGAGGAAGGAAAACCAGAGTAAGTTAGTACATCACTATTTTAATCAAAAGTAAAACAACATGGGGAAGAAAACTCACGAAACAAAGTATTCAATTTCCACAAAAGCAAGAATTCTCAAATAGTCAACATTGTTTTCAAGGTGGCTTTGTTGCTTTTTTGAGATTGGATCTCACTAGGTTGGTCTGTAATTCACAATCGCCTACCTCAGCCACAGAACTAGGAGGATTACGCATACCCGTTATACACACCACATACGTCCTGCTTCAGTACTGGGGACACAGAAACTCTGAAACAGTATACTCTAAGTTAATAAATACTTGCAGCCATACATGGTGGTTCACGCCTGCAATTCCTGTACTCAGAACCTACAGCAACAGGATCACAAGTTCAGGGCTAACCCAGGCTATGTAAGGAGGTCCCGTCTTAGGGGGAAAGGGGCGGGCTATGGAGATGATTCAGTCAGTGAAGTGCTTGCCATGCAACCCTGAGAATCTGAGTTCGATCCCCAGAACGTGTGAAAAAGCTGGGTGTGGACCAGTGAGGTCGCTTACTATTTGGAAAAGCATTTGCCCCACAAGCTTAACAGCATGATTCTCAGGTAAAAACTTTTTTCTTTCTTTTTCTCTTTCTCTCTAAAGCAGTTTCTGGGGGTTAAAAATAAAGCAGACCCACATACATCAATGTGAACTGACGGCAGTCATTCAACCTAACTCCAGTGCTAGGTCATTAAAAAAACACATCTTCCCCTCTGCTTACATTCTCTTGACACTCATCCCTGGTACCCAGGCGCTAGCCTGTGAAAACGTCAGAGCAACCTAACAGCTCATGTGGCTGCTTCTGCTAGTAGCCCCAGCTAAAGGCTCAGCTGGTAGTGAGGGAACGAACTTCAGGTGACTTCAGAGAGTCTCATAGCCTCCAGCTGAGGCCTCAGATGTCTTCTCTGTGAGTATAAAAATGGTCATTTTTTTATGAGAGTGTGTTTGGGGCAATCTATAATGCAGCCATGGTAGCCATATTAGTGAGCTTTGATTATGACCAGAAAGAGGAAGGGAGGAAGGAAAGGCCGGTCAAATGTGGAGTAATTGTTACATTGCAATCGTGAGGCAAATACTATGACTATCTCAAATTTGCAGACACTGGATTCTAAGAGAAAGATGGGAGAGATCTGGTCGGGCCCAGGCCTGTAATCTCAACTCCTCAGGAAGCTGAGACAGGAGGATCACAAGTGCGTGCTGTGTTTGGGGACAAAGTGAGTCCAGGGCTAGCCTGTGCAACTTAGTGAAACTCTCTCTCAAAATAAAAAGTAAAAACTTGGCTGGGGATTACCATCTGATGCCTGGATGGTTAAATAAAATTATTACAAGAAACTTTTCTTCAAACTCAGAACAAATGTATTCCATTCACCGATCTTGTCCACAGCCTCTTCTTGGATCAAGTCAGAAGGTCTCAAGACATCTTTATATCTACCACATCACCGCTGCACAGACCAATATTTCTAATTTCAGTTCCTTTAGAGTAGGGCTGTGGTTAAGTACGGTGCCTGTGCCTATCATTCAGGAAGGAAAGACAAGAGTCCAGGAGAACAAAGTTATCTTTTGTTACAAAGTGCATTTAAGGTCAGTAGGGGCTACATGAGACATTTTCTCAAAAATCCCCCCAAAATTATTAAAACAAAAATAATTTTACTGTATTGCTTTTTTAATGTAGAAAAGCAGGTCAGGCAGTGGTGGCGCACACCTTTAATTCCAGCACTCGGGAGGCAGAAGCAGGTGGATCTCTGTGAATTCGAGGCCAGCCTGGTCTACAGAGAGAGATTTCCAGGACAAGCTCAGAGGCCAGGGAGATGGTTCAGCAGGTAGAAGTGCTTGATGCACTAGCCTGATGCCCCAAACCCACTGAAAGAGCTGGATGTGACTACATACATCTGCAATCCCACTATCCCAAGGGCCAATGAGAGGAGACAGTAGAACTGGCCAAAAGCATTCATACATAGCACAGAGGCAGAAATAAGGAAGACCCTACCTCAGAAACATGGTGGAAGGAGAGAACCAACTCCAAACCTCCACATTCTTGGGAAGGCATATTGCATACCTGCACTCTTAACTAACATACCCAGCAAAATAAATTTTTTTAAGATTTATTTATTATGTATACAGTGTTCTGCCTATATGCATCCCTGCAGGCCAGAAGTAGGAATCAGATCTCATTATAGATGGTTGTGAGCCACCATGTAGTTGCTGGGAATTGAACTCAGGACCTCTGGAAGAACAGCCAGTGCTCTTAACCTCTGAGCCATCTCTCCAGGCCAAAAAAAAAAATTTTAAATTTTAAGTAGAAAAGTAGAGCAAAACCTTTAAAGAACTCATGAAGCAATTTACATGTTCACGCTCGTCTTGTTCATATCGAATTGCTTTACTGAAGCAGTCCCCAAACAGTATAACTGTCGCCACTCTCGTGGTTCCCACCAGAACCCGACAATAGGAACCCTGCCTGCTATCACACAGCTGGGCCACAGGACATGGAGGAATCAAGCTGTGCTGACTGAGGCGCTGCCTCCCTGTAGACCAGCACTCACAGTACTGGAAGGTGCTATGGAGACTACTTGGGGAAGCAGTCACCAGTCTCATCCGCCTGTGAACCGTAGCTGCAGTAACAACCAGGGTGCTGCAACAGCAAAGCAACAAATTGCACTCTGATTGGTGTAAGGAACCAACTGCTTTCTGACTGGTGTAAGTAAGGCTTGATCCACTGGAGGAAACTCAGGCTGTAAATCTGGACCCACGTTGGGGAGCTCATAGGCCCTAGGGGTGAACTTAGAGCTAAACAGAGACATCATCAAACTGCCCTCTAAATTTGTATCTTTATAGCCATAGATTGGTGCACCTCTCAGTCTTAGTCAGAGAGGCTTCGTTATGAAGTAGAAGGAGGTTAGCATAGAAATAACTGGTCCAAGAGCAGAGAAAAAGCATCTATGGACTGAGCAGCCACAAACTGGGCATCTCTGTCACTATCCTCCACTAATAAAGCTTGGGGCCACTGAAGAGTAGGTGAAAAGATTGTGACGGGCAGAGGTTGGCAAGGACTGGAGTGACAACAGCATTTTCTGAACCAGACAAGGCCACTGCACTCGTCAAGTCTTGGCAGCTGTGGGCGCCTGCATAAAATCAAGCCAACATTCTAGCATGGAGGGGCTCATGAGCCTGTAGGCCTAAGTGAGAAGCTACTAACAGCTGATGGCTGCTGGAGGAGGGGAAGTTGGTTTTCTTAAGGGTGTCACCCTTGGTACGTTGACCATGCTCCAGTGGGGCTGCCTCACACCCATGCCTTATTTATAAAAGACAGAGGACATAAATTTAGGAAGGGGTGGGGAGATAAGGACGGATCCAGGAGGAGTTAGGGAGGGGACTGGGCAACAAATACGTTGTACACATTTATGAAGTTCTCAAGGAATCAATAAAAATATCACATTAAAGTTACATTACTGAACCTATCAAAGGGTTTGTCTGATTTCAGTGATTTATTTAAACTGCACATAAATACATATGGATTTTTTTTTAATCCATTCTTACTTGTAGCTGCTTCTGAGACCATGTTTCTCTATGTAGCCCAAGCTGGCCCAACACTCATAATCCTGTAGTATGCATGGTCTAACCTGAGTGCTGGTGATACGGATGTGTGCCCTGCCAAAATGTTGTCCAGAATGAGTACTTAGATATGTATGTGTACTTTTTATTATTATTGTTGTTTTTCTGTGATAAAGTCTATGTAACCCAGGTTGGCCTCAAATTCACAATACTCTGTTTCTTGCTCCCAAGTGCTGGGATTATAGCCAAGTGCCACCACACCTGGCTACAAATATCTGCTTGTTCCTTAAATACACACACACATACACACACACACACACACACACCTGAAGTAACTATTAGAGACCCTCGATTGCTTCGTTATTTCATTGTCTTGAGTACTATAATTTAATAGCTTGTTTACTATAAGAAAAGGCTTATTGGGACACCATAGATTGGTCTCCAAGAACATTGATTTGGAATCATTTACCTCTTCTCTGGAGGATCTTCCAGAGCTCTGTGATGCCTGCCAAGTGTAGCCTCCAAAATGGTAGAAGGTTTTCTGCCACGAGGCTTTGCTGTTTGTACGTTTACAATGCTCCGTTCAACTTTCATGTCCTTAATAATGCCTAGCAGGTCTTTTTTTGAAGTCTCCACTCCTTTGTCTTGCTTCTTTGCTGCCTTCTGGGAAATTTCACTAGCTGGAACAGACTGGCTATCTTTCTTGCTATAGATCGAGCTGCCAGTGCCAAAATGTCTTTGGATATTATTTTCTGTCCTGGAATGACATATTAAAGAATAAAAAAATACAATGCCAAAATATTAAAGTAGTAACTGAAAAAAACCTGCTTTACACTGAAAAGAATTTCAATTTGAGCCCTTTCCATTTTCTTTTGCTTTCTATTATTATAAACAACCATATTAGAAGCAATTTATCCTGTGTTAGTACAGACCCTGAGCCTCACTTATACAACAAGACTTGTGTAGAATTTTCACTCCCACCTCAACTCCAAAGGTCAGCACCAGCCTCCTCTTACAAAGAAGGAAACCAAAAACCATAGTAGTAACTGCGCAAGGCATCTTTGTTATTCTCCTGTGGATAAGATAAAAACAGCATGCCTAAAAGCAATTAATGGGAAAATGAGCTTTTTTGGCCTTATGATTACAGAGAGAACAGTCCATTCGTTGAGACACCAATCACCTAGCTCTCCCAAACTCCAAAACTATGTAATTGCTTATGAAAATGCCTGAGGCTACCTCATCAGTCACTTGAGAATTAGTGAAAAATCAGTGACAAACATAAGATCAATGTGGTACGATTCATTAGGAAAACCCTTTGATAATTATTATTATTTTGTATATGAAAGTTAATGTTGAAGGCACTTTAACAGACAAGTGGCAATCAGGTTACCACAGTGTTTCTTTTCAAGAGTGCTCTAGGACTTCAAAAAATAACCTGTGTTATAGCAAAATCATGCAAGTTCCCTAGCATAACACACCTTTATCCCAGCACTGAGGGAGGCAGAGGCAGGTGAATCTCTGTGAGTTCGAGGCGAGCCTGGTGTACAGACTGAGGTTCAAAACAGCCAGAGAGACACAGAGAAACCTTGTCTCGAAAAACCAATAAAAATAAATAGATAAAACTATGCTCCGAATCTCTCATCTGAACTTACTTTCTTTGAGAATAGCTCATGAGCTTCCCCTAATTTGCTAGGAGTGTGAGTAGTAGATCATTTCCATCTCTATTGTCAGCTTGTTTCAGCGCGATATTAGATCGAACAGGGGTGCCCAGGGAGGATACCATGAACCGCTTACAACCTCTATGCGTCCCTATTTGCTATCCTATAGTTATGTGCTGAGAGAATGAAGTAATCTATGCTTACCTATGCCATCGTCACTGTACTTGAGTTACCTTTTTAGCGGAACTAAATAACTGTCCAGAATAGCAGGACGATCTTATTCAGAGCTCAACACCAGTAACTGACATCGTAGGCACTTTAAATAATGCAGTAAGGAATAAAGGTGGGAAGCATTAATGAGGCCCTCAAGAGATCTTGGGACGCACCGAATGCAAGAAAACGACCTCTTTTTTGGAGACTGTACAACGATTTGTAGCAGCAAGCAAGATGAGGGGCAGGCGTGCAGCAGAAAGTACCCAGGACAGGAGACAAGACAGGTTGTCATAGTTGTTTGTCACACCCACCGCGACACTGGGCAAGCTGCCTTGTCTTTCTACGATTTCTCGTTGCCCATATTTAAAACAACCGCATCTAAGCCTACGGTTGCTGTATCAACCCCAGGCGGCTGGAGAAATTAGGACTGCAAGTAAAGGAACTGGGGAGCCACGGAAGACCGGCGGGGACCAATAACCCCAGAACGCCTTACCAGACAGT
>LOEQ01000099.1:206370-232018 GCA_001685075.1 Bramus lutescens | reverse complement strand
TCCTTTGCTTTACAGAAGCTTTTCAGTTTCAAGAGGTCCCATTTATTCATTGTTGTTCTCAGTGTCTGTGCTGCTGTCTCCCTTGTACTCTTACAATGTTTTATGTTCATTCAGGTTCTGGAACCATCCCAACACCTGAGGTTGAATTGACTTCCATATCTGTTGACTGATCCCTTTAGTTCTAGCAAATCTGGCACAATCTAGGTAATGACCCTCATGGACAGCTGTCAGCAGACTGACAGAGAGTCCCTGAGGAAGGCCGAGTATAGCCCTGTAGGCTGACCAAAAGACCATTTGAAGCTTTGGCTTTTAACAAATGAACTAAGGAGTGGCGGGAAGAGTGAACTAAGCAGTATGAGCCTCTTGCTCTGCACACAAGGATGTTGGTACGCCTGCTTGGTCTTAGGTCATGGTGGTAGGCTTAATTTCCTTAAGGTCAAAAGGAAGTCCACCCAGCGAAACAGTCTTGCTTCCGACAGACCCATGGTAAGCCTGCTGCCTGAGTTCTGGGTGTTTGAGAGACCAGCTCAGCCTGTGCACAGCAGCTGTTGTCTGATGCACAGGGTCAGTATAACTGTAGACCTTTGTGTGCCCTGCCCGGTTTCTCTCCTGCCTGCAGGTCACCACAGTTGCTTATGAAATAGTCATTCAGAGGCTTAATATTAAGTGTAATTGCTTAACCAATAGCTCAGGCTTCTTGCTGATTAGCTCTTACTTATAAATTAACCCACTTCTAATAATCTGAATTGCCACGTGCCGTGTGCTGGCATCTTACTCCTCCAGCCACTGGCATCTTCCCTACTCTGCCTTCTTTCTCCCTGTATCTCTGTTTGGATTTTCTGCCTAACTATATTCTGTCCTGCCATAGGCCAAAGCAGCTTCTTTATTAATCAATGGTAATAAAGCATTCACAGCAGACAGAGGAGCATCCCACATCAGGCAAGATTACAGAAATCCAGGGCCAAAGCTGGAAGCAAGAAAAGAAGCTTGTTTAGTTTACAGTTAGTGTGGGGGCTGGCATCTGCTTTCTTCTTCTAGGGTGTCTTTTGGCTGTATGACAGTACTGTAGATGGAATCGTCACGGGAATGTACAGAGAGGTCACCAGATACTACAGGAAGCTCTACTCTTGTGGGCATTTACTGCAGCCTGTGAGAAGTGTCTTCATCCCCTCTAAGGATGGCAGTACCCTAGGCGCCACATTTTTTTTATAATTGAAACTCTTTTCATACATTATATTTTGATTATGTTTTTCCCCTCTCACAATTCTTCCCATATCCCCTCTACCTCTTTACCTACCAGACTTTATATTCATTTTCTCTCCCTCCCCCTCTGAAACAAAACCAAAACAAATAAAACAAGAAGCACATATAAAAATACCCACAAAAATGGAAGTCACAATAAACAAGCAAACAGCCAGTGAGGCAGGAAAAAAAGTGCAAACAAAGCAAGCTGAAACAGAAAGTCTACGAAAATGCCACTGAGTTAAGTTCTGTTGCCCATCCACTTCAGGGAACTGTGGCGTACCTACCCATTGAGACTCTGCTGGAGAAAACTAATCTTTCTTTGGTATCAGTGTAAGGTAGCTGGTTAGGGGCGGGAGCCTGTGTCCACTTCTTCTTTCTCAGTGCAGGGCCCCATCTGGCTGGAGCCTGTGCAAGTCTTATGCATGCTGCCCTCGTCTCTGAGCTATGTGTGCATCAGGCCTGCTGTTGTCTGGAAGACACTGTTTCCATGGAGACATCCATCCTCTCCAGCTCTCACAGTCCCTCCACCTTTTCCATGTAGATCCTGAGCCCCAAGGGGAAGGGTTTGATGAAGACATCCCATTTCAGACTGAGTGATCCCAATGTCTCTCACTCTGCACTTTGTCCCATTTTGGGGGACAAAGCAAGAAGCTTCCCTGATGAGGGCTGAGTGAGGCACTATTCAGTGAATATTCCTAAGGATATGCCATCAGGAATCATTTCGTTACTAAGTTCCTTTAGTAGAATTACAGTTTCAGGTTTTCCCCTAAGCCAGTGGCCTGTCTCAGACCTATCCTGGTCTCAGGTTCTTGGCCACGTTAGCCGTGTCAGGAATGGGTTTCCAACTCGTGGAGTAGGCCTTAGGTCCAGTCAGAAAGTGGTCGATTATTTCCTTAGCATTTATGCTGCTATTGCACCAGTATTGATGACCGAGTTTCTCCTCTAGATGCAAGAGTACCTTCCAGTACCACGAATGCTAGTCAGTAGAGGTGAGGCTTCTAGGTAGGCACCAGCTTGTGTTCTCTGTGTCTGGCATATGTAAATGTTGTCTTCAGCAGTAGGGCTTTACCAGTCAAGTTGTGAAGAGTAACCAGTAATGTTGACAATAGCCTGTGATGTTTGGGCATTTTCATGGGCAGGCCCCAACTCTTAAGTGTCCCATCACCTCAACATTAAGACATGAAGGACCAAGCTTCCATTACACAAACTGTTGGGTAACATACACAAACCATATCAAATTTTTTTTTAATGTGGGAGTTTTATTGAGATAAAGGGAGTGGGGGAGGGAAGAGATAAATACAGAGAAAAGGAAGAAGAGGAAGAAGATGCAAGGACCCACCTGTCTCTTCAGGAGAGCAGTGGGGAAGAGAACCATATCAAATCTTATGAGAGGACATAGCTGAATTGGTAAATCTTTGCAATCACAAAAATGTAGACTGGTTTTTATCTGTAGTGGTTACATGTCTGGTTTCTCCACGTTGGATTCGGGGCCAGAAGGAATATTGTCACAAATGCACTAAGGCATTAATAGACTGTATTTGGGGAGGTAGGACTGTAGGTGCTTTCCCCATCTCCTATGGGCCTTCCTTTTATTCTTTTTGTTTCTTTATGTGCCTTAGCTTGGGCTACTAAACAAAATACCATCCATTAGGAAGCTTAAACAAACATTTCTTATTGTGGAGGCTCTATCACATGATGAAGATCTCATCCTCAGGAACAAATCTATTCCTAATTGTTTTTGTTGTTGTTGTTCTGTTTTGTTTTGTTTTTCAAGATGGTTTCTCTGTGAAACAGCCCTACCTGTTCTGGAACTTGTTGTTCTCTTGACCAGGGCGTCCTTGAACTCAGAGATCTGCCACCTCTGCCTTGAGTGCTGGAATTAAAGGCGTGCGCCACTGTCACCTGGCCTAATTGCCTCTTAAGAACCCTTGCTTTAAACACTACTACACATGGATTGAGGGGATGGGGTCATAAGCACGGATGTAGCAATCAGGCAGACTGGGTTTGATCCCTAGCACTCCACTTTCTAGATGTGTGGCTCTGGGGACGTCTTACCTCTACATGCTGGAGTACTGCTGTCTGCTCCAGGGTCTCAGGATTCATAAATGGGACGGCACATAGGTTCCATTCTCCCATCCTTTGCTCTTCTGTGGTGTGAGTGCCAAAGGGACGGATAAGCTGATACTCCACCTTTCGTCCTTGCAGTGACCTCCAGAACGCAGCTGCTGGTTCCTTTGCCTCTGCCTTTGCCGCACTGGTCCTCTGCCCCACAGAGCTTGTGAAGTGCCGGCTCCAGACCATGTATGAAATGGAATCATCGGGAAAGATAGCTGCAAGCCAGAAGTAAGCACTGTTCATTCACAGGCACTAGGTATTTTCTGGGTGTACTGTGTTCGTTTTATGTTGTTAAAATTAAGCACCAAGTATAGAAACAGTTTTCCCTGTTCTATTCTAATACTGTGTAGGGATAATTTCCTGAAAGACTGTTATGTTTGGGACACACTACCTATCCTAGAGAGGGTGTCTTAGGCAGTTATTTAATAGTGCAGAAATGGAGACGTCCCTTTGTCCTCCTGACTGCATAAGGCATGATCCTCCACCATATTTGGGAGACAGATTTGAATTGGGTCTGAGAGTTGAGCTAAGTGGATTTGGATTCTGAGGTGAACATTTCCTGCCCTTTCTCAAATTTCACACAAGTAGTCAGGCTTTTTGTCACAATTTAGTGGCAACTCCCACCCTTCCCAAACCTTCACATGTTCCTGGTAAGGGTCCAGGTTCTGAGAACATTCATCAAGGCCTACGTAAGTAGAGCTGCTCTCTATGGTCCAGGCACTGATCAGCTTAGGTACGGAAGCGGCTGGCCACCACCATGAGGATATATATGCCACACGTGTCTAGAGTTGAAAAACGATTATCCTTATTAATCACAAGGTGGTGTCTCCTGACGTGTGGCTGGTTGAAGACAAGGGTGCTGCTGTCACCCAAAGTCTGTAAATCTTCTGGGGAACCAGTCAAGAGATTGACCAGTCGTCAGTTTCCTCCCCGCTATACATGGCCTAGGAGTCTACCCGTATAATGCTTTAAAGCAATGGTTCTCAACCTGAGGGCCATGACCCCCGGGGTCAAATATTCTTTTTGCAAGGGTTGCATATCAAATGCTTACATTATGATTCATAACAGTAACAAAACTACAGTTATGGGCTAGCAATGGAATAATCTTATTGGTTGGGGTCACCACAACATGAGGAACTGTATTAAAGGGCTGTAGCATTAGGAAAATTGAGAATCACTGCTTTAAAAGGTGATTTCTGAACTAGAACCCACTGATGGTACTGTGAATACATAGAGATCACAAGTGGACAATTCTGTCCACAGTCACAAAATGAATGTGCCTTTGTAACCAGTGCTTAGAGTAACACGTATAACATTAACGATACCGCTACACAGGCTTGGATGCAGGCTTGCCGCAGCTCAGTGTTGAGCCGGAGTCATCTATTGTGTTCACATGTGCATGGGGGCAGTGCTGCAGGAACAGAGGTCTCAGGAGGAGGAGGGTTGCTTACGGCTTTTGCCACTCCAGGAGTTGAGGAGTCGTCTCTCCTGCTCCCTAAGAACAAAGGGAGCGATTTAGTGGTTACACTGATCACATGGCATTCTGCTTGTTCTCAGTGTGTATAAAACCTGCCACAGGGCACACTATGGTGGAGATGGGCTAGGGTGTCTGGCCCTGAAGCTATTCCAGGAGCAGGGCTCATCTTCTAAAGGGAGTTAGCTCCTCTGGACCCCTTTGGCTTGAGAGACTTAGTTCTAGGTATTCCCTGAATCCCAAGGCCTGTATAGCTCAACCCTCAATCCTTGTCTTGCCTTCAAGTGATACTCATGTCTCTACACCACCTTAACAAATTATCCTAAGCACACAGTGATGGCCACTATTGACTGCCAACAGGTGACACCTAGATTACCTAGGAGGCAAGTACCTGGGCACACCTTTATTCAGTCAGCTGAGGTAGGAAGACCCACCTAAAAGTGGTGGCAGTGTGACCTAAGCCTGGGTCCTAGCCTGCATAACAGAACGAAGTCAGCTGGGCCCCAGCACTCATTGTCTCTGCCCCCTGATGTCAGGTGCCCTGTGATCAGCTGCCCCAGGCTCCTGCTGCACTACTTTGCCCCCACCATGGACTGTACCCTGAACTGTGAGCCAAAAACAAGCTCTTTCTCCCTTCAGTTTTCATGTTGCCAGGTATTTAGTACAACAAGTAATGAATACACCAACAAACTGAAGAGACGGGGCTCCAGGGAACCCTGCACTAAGTAAGTATAGTATTGTTAACTATTTTGAGGCTTGCATGGCTCCTTATTGTGATTCATTTTTACTTATGTTGAAAAAACAGGAAGTAACCAACCCTTTTCCATCTCAGACAATATAACTTACAGAAATATACACCCACTAGTTAGCAGGCCTGGTTAGGCACAAGTAAGGAAGCAGCTGGTTTGAGCAGGTCACAGAAAACACAGTTATAGCAACACTGGTCACGTAAATCATCCTTGGAAAAGATATCTGCTTGCACACATCTCCCTACCTGCACTGACTGTGCCTCCTGCTTTGTCTCCCCCAGTACAGTTTGGTCAGTTGTGAAGGAAATCTTTAGGAAGGACGGCCCCTTGGGCTTCTACCACGGACTCTCAAGCACTTTACTTCGAGAAGTACCAGGCTACTTCTTGTTCTTCGGTGGCTATGAACTGAGCAGATCATTTTTCGCATCAGGGAAATCAAAAGATGAACTAGGTAAATGTATTCATTCACATTGACGACGTTTGGGTTTAGTAGAGTCAGCCTCTTGGGTTTCCTGGTTTCCACGGGGTATGTGTTCAGTGTGCACCTTCTTGGGAGTCCACCCAGCACTGGACACTAGAAAGTAATGGCAGCAGGTGTTGGCTAGCACTCTCTCCCGAGGGAAATTTCCTAAAGACAAGCCCTGAAGCCTTATGTCCCAAATTTCTTCACCACATTAGCATTGTTAGAGCCACCCCTTTCCTTCTGGGTGGCACTAACTGTTCTGAGTCCATTAGTGGAAGAAATGGTTGTCACTATCAGTAATCTTACATTAAGCTTTAGAAACTCGTTTTCTTTTTTAATTGATTAATTGCCTATCATTGCAATTACAAAATAAGACTGTCTACCAGACCATGGCTCTGACTTCAAATCACAAATAAGTTTGTTTCCCAAATGTTATTTCCTCATTGATTGACAGGAGTTCTCAAGCTGTGTGGTGGGGGTGTCCTGGGCATGCAAGGTGTGCAGTCACATCTCTTGCCATGTCCCCACTACAGGTAGTGGCCTCTATCCAAGGAGAAATAAAAGCAAACAAAATAACATAGCTTCAGAGGCTGACAGTATTCCCTGGGGAGACCAAGACATCTTGCTTGAGAACCACTATATTAGATGTTAAGGACATTTCAAGACAAAAAACTAAATAGCAATGCAGCATTTACCGTTGATGAGATCATTCTCATTTAGGGTTGTGGTTATTGTACTAGTTGGGCAGCATAAAATCCATTTCTGCTGTTAAGTTATACACCGAAATATCAAATCTCCACCCAGAGTTATAGCTCTTAAAACCCTAGCTCTATGGGTAAGGCGGGCTGGAAATGAGGAAACTGATCAGCGCTTACCAGTGTCATAAATGGAAACAATCCCGGTTGCACCTGCTTAATGCATATTTTAAAAATGTGATAACAAATCACCATGTTGTTTTGGAAACATAAAAAGATTTTTAGTTTTTCCTTTTTGGTCACAGTTGAGAAAGATGTGGGCTGTTGGGTTAAAGTTGAAAAAGACATGGACTCTATCTCAGTGGCTGTTTTCTCATTCTCTGTTATACAAGACCTGCTGGCTGTGGGTGGGTCAACCCCAACTGGAGGATGAGGTTGGGGTGGGGGCTCAATACCTGAGTGACCAGCTGATCTTGATGAGGCCCAGGGATATTCCATCCTCTTAGCCAGAACCTTGAACGTTTTTCAAGGAGTTAATTTTCCCTGTGCTTCTGGAAATGCTACCTAAAACAAAGTACCACTGGCTGCTTTCCCTCCCTAGGTCCTGTCCCATTGATGCTAAGCGGTGGATTTGGTGGAGTTTGCCTATGGCTTGCCGTCTATCCGGTGGACTGTATCAAATCTAGAATTCAAGTTCTTTCTATGACTGGAAAGCAGACGGGGTTAGTCAGAACCTTCCTGAGTATTGTGAAGAACGAAGGTGAGGCTGGGGTGTGTGCACAGTGGTTGATCTCTTTGAAGTGTATCCATCCAGGGTTAATTAGACCTGTGACTTCCCCTTTCTCTTGCCTCGTCCTTTTCCTGATGCTAGCTTTCTATCTCCAAGCCTTTTGCTTTAGCTTATTTTCATTGTTCTCAGAAATGTTTAAAGTTCTTTTCCCTATCTTCTGGGCCAGGTATCTGGCAGGATTCTTTGTATTCTGAATACCTTGGGGATTTTTAAGATGCAAACATTTGTCTCGAGGGAAGGGTGTTGTGAAGTGAGCAGCATCACCTTATTTATGGAATCCAAATATGGAAAGTCCAACAGGACCACTACAGAGTGAGTTCCTTACAGCCAGGGCTGTTGTTTCACAAAGAACCCTGTGTGTGTGTGTGTGTGTGTGTGTGTGTGTGTGTGTGTGTGTGTGTGTGTATTAACATTATACTTAAAAGAATACAATACAACTTCTTTAGCCATAAGACTTCTGGAACGAGAAATGATCTGAGCAGCCCCTAGAGATGATTTGCTATCAGGTTTAGAGTTATGCAGGATACAGACTGTAAGGCATGTTTGTATGATATCAACCCACCATATAAAATCTTAAAACTAGGGTTATGAGAAGGCTTGAGTGGAGGAAAGGGAAGAGAAATGATTTATAATTGTAATTTAAATTTAAATTATTTTTAGAGATAAAAATTTAAAAAGCGAAACAGATGAAGTAAAAAATGTCATTATCTGCGAAACAAAACAAAAAGTACCTTGGGTTATGAACTGTGCTTTGGGTTTAAAGAGAGCACAGTGACACAGACATGTTAAACTCACAGCCCACATAAAGTGCAGGGACACAGACATGTTAAACTCACAGCCCACAGAGAGTGCAGGGACACAGACATGTTAAACTCAGAGCCCACATAGAGTGCAGGGACACAGACATGTTAAACTCAGAGCCCACATAGAGTGCAGGGACACAGACATGTTAAACTCACAGCCCACATAGAGTGCAGGGACACAGACATGTTAAACTCAGAGCCCACAGAGAGTGCAGGGACACAGACATGTTAAACTCACAGCCCACACAGAGAACAGGAGACACAGACATGTTAAACTCAGAGCCCACATAAAGTGCAGGAGACACAGACATGCTAAACTCACAGCCCACAGAGAGTGCAGGGACACCAACATGTTAAACTCACAGCCCACACAGAGTACAGGTGTCTTGTGTGTCCCCACTTCTCTGGGCCTTCTCCAGTTTGGCCTGTCATACTCTAGTTCAGCCGCTTATCTAGGTCTCCCCCATGACCACTCTGAGCAGGGTGACTACATCTCTGGGTTCTCTTGCTGGTCCCTCTGGCTCTTCGATTGCTTCCACCTGGCCATGTTAGTCCTTAGCTCTGGTCTGTCATTACTGGAGGAGTTCCTCCAGGAAAAGCAGTTGGTTTGTTATTTGAGCATCAATCAGCTTTGCCAGGGGGGCTTGCTACTTACCTTGTTCCTGTAGTCTATTGAGGGGAACTTGAGAGCAAGTCCCTTCATCACAGGGGTTTTAGTACTGTGTCTGAGTTTGTGGGCACAGACAATCTCTCCTGTGAGTTGCACGTGTGTCCTCCAGCAAGTGCTGTCATGATCTTTGATTGCCCTTTTGTCTTGCAGGAATAACAGCCTTGTATTCTGGACTGAAACCTACTATGCTTCGAGCCTTCCCTGCCAATGGGGCACTGTTTTTGGCCTATGAATATAGCAGGAAGTTGATGATGAACCAATTGGAAGCATACTGAAGTGTCCTGGTGGGCCTGGATTCGAGGCAGGCATTCAGCAACTGTTGTTAACTCAGGGTTTCACGAGTACAAGAACAATGTGGAATTGTTGATTGATTGGGACTTTTGTCCTTGTCTTCCCTTCTTCTGTTCAAAGTCTTAGACTTTGTGGACGACCCTCTATTCTATACAGTATAATTTCTGCCCATTATTGTGCCAAAAGAAAAAAGTCGCTGCTCTTGCCCTTGGAATGTGCAGGGTAGCTAGCGGGTGGCCTTATTCAGACTGTGTTCTTCTCAGGACAGAACTTCCGCAGAGGTCAGAGGTACACGTGCAATCTAGATGGATCTAAGTTGAGGAAAACACAGTTTTGTTCCCTGTCTAGTTGTAAATGGAGACCAATTTCTATGCAGATTGTTGTAAATGATTGCTTAACCCATCCTAGATGTGGGGCCAAAAGCTGCTGAGCCTGTGCACTAGGAGGTTAAAGTTTTTAACTTTTTGTGGTACATCAAAGCTAAAACATCCATCTATATTTTTAGATGCATACTTGTGGCTTCTATATTCTTGATGAAATTTCAGGGAGGATATCCTGGATTTTTTTTTTCATGATGCTCAACTCATAACCTTGCCATTCATTTTCTAGGCGGGCTTATTATTATTATGCACTCTGGGGTTGGTGGGAGTGGCCTGGAGTGTAGCTCCTGGAGGGCAGCAGAGTACTCACCCCCTCCCTTCTCACTTCTTTGTACAAGACTCATGAGAGACAAAGGATGCCGTGCCATGCTCTTAGGAAAACTGACAGTGGCTTTTACCTGCTCTCAGCAGGAATCCAGGCAGCTCTTTTTTTCTTTCTTTCTTTTTTTTTTGTTTGTTTTTTCAAGACGGGGTTTCTTTGTAGCTTTGGAGCCTGTCCTGGAACTAGGTCTTGTAGACCAGGCTGGCTTCGAACTTAGAGATCCACCTGCCTCTGTGCTGGCTTTAAAGGCATGCACCACTACTGCCCAGCCAGGCTGCTCTTTGGTCCTGGATATAAAGCCACCCTAAACCCACTGTCTTTCTGCTCCACCAATCAGAGGTCCTTAAGGAAGCAGAGAAGTCTGGGCTCCCTGCTTTCATCCCTGATACCTCTCACAGGAAGTCTAGAGGAGCTCACTGGGCACCACCTCATAACTATGTCAGTGCTCACCCTCCTGAAGTTTACCTTGGGGCCCGGAACTCCTTGATTTGCCTCTACATTTGGAGCTGACAGTCAATAGGTTGTTTTTTTTTTTGTTTTTGTTTTTTTTTTTTCGAGACAGGGTTTCTCAGTAGCTATAGAGCCAGTCCTGGAACTCACTCTGTAGACCAGGCTGACCTCAAACTCAGATATCCACCTGACTCTGCCTCCTGAGTGCTGGGATTGAAGCCATGCACACCCAGCAATGACTTAGATGGTGTGTAAATTTGGAAAGCATTGTGACATAATAAAGACATTTTTATTAAACTAGGTAGTATGTATGTAGTGACCAAAATCACATCTTCTGCAATACTCCAAGAGCAGAGGGGCAGTCGGTACGATTTGTCCCCGCTCTGCTTATAAAGGTGAAGGTAGTAGGTTTGCTAATGCCCCCTTGCCACAGTGCCAGGAGCACAAGGTTGGGGAAGCAAAGTGTTCCAAAAAGGGAGGTGTGCCTCTCAGCACTCTCCACATCCCTGGGCTGGCTTTTTATGAGAAACTGCCTTTCTGCTTTAGTTCTCTCTGTTCTTGCATGACCAGTGGCCAGTGAGTGGTGCTTCATCTGTACAGGTCTGGATTGAAGCAAAATAGGATTGGCTTCCAGCAAGCTTAAAATTTCTTCCCTTATTCCTGTCAAAACACATTAAGCAATCACATCAATTAAATATGCAGTACTTTACAGTTTATAATGATATAGTCAAGACACAAAGAAGTCTTCAAGAGTATGTTGCTTTCTCTTGGTGTTAAAAAATTTAAGGACAACTCATATATATATTCTCTCTATATATAGAGAATATATATACAATATATAGAGAGAATATATATAGTGTATATGTATATAGTATATTCTTACACATATATTCCCATCTATATACATATATGTACACATTCATACATATACATATATAGTAACTTATGTGTATTATAGGTATTTTTCAGATATTTGTACTGTTAGAAAATGAAAAAATTTGAAACATACCATATAACAATACACAGAATTAATCTAAGAGCTGCTTCTTTGAGAAGATAAGATTGGCAGACCTTTGGCCCGAGTAATTAAAAGAAAGATAAAACCCAACATAGTCGGAAATGAACAGGGATATATTACAAGAGAAACCAAAGAAATTCAAAATTTTATAATATTTTAAAACTTTGTATTCCCTTAACATGGAAAACCTAAAAGAAATGGATGAATTTCTAGATTCAGCTAAACCACCAAAGTGAAACCAAGAAGCCAACAACCTAATTGGACCCATAACAAATGAGGTTGAAATAATATAAAACATTCCAGTTTAAAATAGTCCAGGGCCAGAGCATATGCATCAGAATTCTACCAGATGTTCAAAGAAGATCTATAACCTGTCATTCCTATATGACAAGAAAGAAATAGAAGGTGCACTCCATTGTAATTCTAAAACCAGGAAAAGACAGCAAAAAAGAAAACTAGAGCTATAGATTCAAAATGCTCAATAAATACTGGCAAACAGAATACACATATTGAAAATATTATCTACCATGACCAAGTTAGCTTTATCCTTGAAATGCAAGGATGATTCAACATGCAAGTCAATAAATGCAATGAACCATATAAATAGACTTAAAAAGAAAAACCACATGGACATAATAGATACAGAAAAAGCCTTTGACAAAAACATGCATTCGTGGTAAAAAGTCCTAGAGAATGTAGGGCTAGAAGGAACATAATTAAACATAATAGAAGCTATATACAAGACTCCCACACACAGTGGAGAAAAGATAGAAACAATCCCACCAAAGTCAGGAATGAGAAAATGATGTTCACTACCCCCACTCCCTTTCAATATTGTGCTAGAAATACTAGCTAGAGCAATAAGGCAAGAGAAGGAAATTAAAGTGATACAAATAGGAAAAGATGAAGACAAACTTAGCAATGTGGCAGGGTACTGAAACAAACTGCACAAATGCCTGTCTACGCACCACTAGCAAATAGAAAAGGAGATAATAGACTTTCATCCACAGTCCTCAAAGGGAATATCTACAAACAAACCTAACCAAAGAAGTAAAGGACTTCTACAATGAAAAATTTAGGATGAGAGAGAGAGAGAACGCTAGAAAATGGAGAGACACCTTGTGCTTATGAATTGGTAGAATTAATATTAGTTTTTGGTAAAATGGTCATTTTCCTATGTACAGATTCAGTGCAATCCTGACCAAAAGTCCCATCTCATTCACAGAAATAGAAAAAAAATCCTAAAAAGGCAGAGGGATCACATTCCAGATTTTAAATATATTACAGAGCCATAGTAATAAAAAATATGGTACGGACATGTAGGTGAATGGAACAAGATCAAAGACTCAGTATGTAACTTCAGCCATTTACTGTTTGACATCAGTGCCGAGAACAAAAGCTGGAGAAAAGCATCTTTACCAAATGGTGCTGGGTAAACTGTATGTCCACATACATAAGAATGAGATTAGACCTGTATTATCAGCTTACACAAAACTAACACCAAATGGATCAAAGACTTAAACACGAAGCCTCAAATGTTCCAAGTGCTAGAAGAAAACAGACTGTTCCCCACATTATCTAAGTGTAGTAAAGAATTTTCTGAACATGATGGTTTGTCCAGAAATTAAGGCTGACAAATGGGACCTCATGAAACTAAAAGGCTTCTGCACAGCTAAAGAAATATTCAACCAGGTGAAGAGGAAGCCATGGGATAGGAGAGAATCTTTGCCAGCTCTACATGACAGAGGATTAATATCCAGAATATATAAAGAACTCAAGAAACAAAGAATAATGACAACAATTAAAATTTTAAAAATGGACCTGAACAGAGTTCTCAAAAGGGGGAAAATGGGTAAGTTTATCATCCATAGCAATTAGGAAAATGCAAATCAAAACAGTATTGAGATTTCATCTTTCCCTAGTTAGAATTGGAAAGATCAACAAAATGGGGTCTGGAGAATCAGGAACTTCCGTTCACTCGTGGTGGAATGGCAAACGGGGCAGACACTATGGGAATCAGTGTGAATTCTTAAAACAGTCACCAAAAATCAATCAACCATGCAGCCCAAAGGACTCAACAAGCTACTGCACAGTTAACTTTTCTCAGCCATGTTCACTGCTGCTCTATTCACAATAGCTAGGAAATGGAAACAACCTACATGTCCTTCAGCCAATAAGTGAATGAGGAAAATGTGGCACATCTACACTATGGAATACTATCCAGATGTTAAAAAATAAAGTCATGAACCTTGCACATAAATTGATGAAAGTAAAAAGATCACATTGAATGAGGTCCCTTTTTATCGCTTCCCATGGCCCCCTTCTTCCTTCCCATGAGGCATGCTGCTCTCTTCTTTCTGGAATCCTTAAGTAATAAAAAGCTGCTTCTGTTATTGCCTCTTGTGTTATGTGATCATCTCAATACCTACCTAGCACACCTGAACTCAATGACCTTCCTTCCAGGGCTACCCTAGAAAGTGGCCATCTTCATAGGCATAACCTAGACAAGGCAGACCAAAGTCACAGGTTCCGTGAGAGGGACACCTGGTCACTGATCAGACACCTAGACATTAGTCTATCTAGCAGGACAAACAGTTTGTGAAGGACATGTAAGTCTATACAACCCTTTACCAGGAACTCTATGAGAACAAGCTTGAAATTTATAGCCACTCTCCAGGGAGAAGTCTCAAGATAAAACTAAAGGACAAGAAAGCATTTCTTACTGATTTCTGCAAGGGGAAGCTACACAGGATAATTCATCAACACAGATAATGATAGAAATACCTATGCTTTTAGAATGTATTTTCATGTTGTGTCTTTGATGATCACAAAGGCTGTGCATTACCCAAGTCCCTTGGCCAATTGTCTTTTTGGGGTCAGAAAGAAAGATGAGGGAAATAAGATGACATGAGAAGGAAGACCCTTCATCCTGGTTGAAGCCTCTCGCCAGCTGAGAAGCAGGAATTCTAGCGCATTTGTTATACAGGTTGCTGGCAGAGATTTTGTTCTTTCCGTATGTAGATACTTTATATTAAAAAGCAATGGACCAGATGTAAGGCCTGAATATTTATGACCTAGGGAAGGACATCATTCCTTCTGACTGACACTTCTGCACTACTGATAACATACCTTCTGGTACTCTGGTGATTATCAATTATAATCCCCAGGAACCACCTTATTATCTCATTTAGGCTCCAAATACCTTTCATAATATCTTCAAAGCCCACCAAAATATGACAACTGAAATGACATTGTGATCTTCAAAGGAGCCTGCACCCAGCCTTTGTTTCTGGATGCTGTTCTTTCTCCTAATCTTTGTTTTAAAGTGTATATTACAATATCTTTATTAACACCAATTTTGATTCGTATTTGCCTGTCCTGAAATTCCTTTCTACCCCAAAGCCATGAATCCTGATCAGGCTTGGGTCAAACTGTCTAAAAGTCAAGGCTCAGAGTAATCATTAAGGGTCCCCAGGCTGCTGCTGCCAGTGTCCTTCACAAATAGCACTTGGCTACTATCTTTGGTTAGAGGTTGCTGTTTGAATGAGAATCGAGAACGGCTCCATTATTCAAGGGCAGCAAGCCTGTATGACAACTACTTAAGTCACCTGCTCCAGCATATTTGTAACTTAAGTAGCTAGCAGCAAATAGGTGGAGGATGAAAAAGGAAGAGAAATTTTAGGTTGACTAACATAGTTATTTGTAGTTCAGATTAACGGTTTTATAGGAAAATGAAAATACTGAGTCTTAAAATTTGCTACAAGCAGTAAATATCCAGACATAGCACTTATAACTGATAATATAAATTATATACTTAAGATATTCTGAATAACGACAGTGGAAGACACTACCATTTTTCATAAGGCAAGATTAGATTAATAGACATATTATTTATTGATTCAAAGGTAAGTTAAGAACCCTTTATAAAGTATGTTTTAATATATTGACAACAACAAAAATTTTGTTCGTCATTTTGGGTTTTGGGGTGACAGAACTTCACTATGTAGCCCAGTTGGTCTGGAACTCACAATTCCAAACTGACAGTTTGGTTTGTCCTCAAACTCAAAGAGATTCATCTACCTCAGTCTCCTGAGTGCTGGGATTAAAGACATGTGCCTGAACTCCCAGTGGCTATAATGTATTTGAAAGATACAAAACAAAAACGTAACCAATGCTTTGCAGTACTTAGATTTTTTTATATTTATTTATTTAGGTTTTTCAGGGCAGGGTTTTTCAGTAGCCAAGGAGCCAGTCCTGGAGCTCGCTCTGTAGACCAGGCTGGCCATGAACTCACAGAGATCCACCTGCCTCTGCATCTCGAGTACTGAGATTAAAGGCATGTGCCACCACCACCAAGAAAAATAATTTACTTGTTTTATATTTATTTTTATTTTATATGCATTGGTATTTTGCCATGTATGTCTGTGAAAGTATTGTTTTTCTGATCTTCAGGTTGAACCCCAATATCTGCCTCTGGGTTTTTATTATTCATGCCACATCTGGACATGGGCTGCTGTCTGTCATTTTCTTTATTGGGAATTGTAACAAAGGAAATTCCAAACCAAAACCATTCAAAAGACTAGACAAGAAAGTCATGCTTGGTGACAGAAACCTGTATTCCCAGCACTTGGGAGGCTGAGGCAGGAGGATCACATCTTCACGGCCAGCCTAGGTGGCATGGTAATCTTCTGGCTCACCAGCTTCCTTAGGTTAGTGAATACTCTGAAGTACATCTCACCTGCATGTACTCCTATGCAAAGTTTGAATAGTGAAGCTTGCACACCAGCCCAATAGACCCAGCCATAACTCCCATTCATACCCTTCTTGGCTACCATTGAATTGAAATCAACTACATCCATCTAGTCAAAAACCAACACTGAGGGGCTGAAGAGATGGCTCAGCAGTTATAGTCCTGGCTATTCTTCCAGAGAACTTGGATTTGGTCCCCACTTCACTCCCTGCCAATTCTGGGCCCCATTACCTGCAGCCACTACTTTTGCTGGGGCTTGGAAAGAGCCAGAGCAGCAATGGGACTTGCGGGGGCAGGGCTGGACAGAGGGACCCAGAAGGCCCAGTGTCTTACAGCTTAGCCACCCCTCCATCTACGGGGGGGCCGGGGAGGGGGAAGACCTCTCCAGTCCCTAGTGCCAATCTTCTCTCCTGCTTCCCCTCAGGGCAGCAACTTTTCTTTTTTATTCTTCTTCTTTTTTTTTTAATTTCCCCAAAATTATGCTTGTTAAGTCAATGACATCAGTCAGTTCATGGCCAGGAACAAGGTTAGTACCACATTTGCCAACCTAATGGTTCTTGTGTGCAGGGTTGAGGCTCTGGGTATTCCTGGAGGAAGGAAGAGGCATGTCGGTTCTCTCCTCAGCTGAGCTAAGACAAACCTTTCTATTTGAGTGCCTGCCCTAACACCTCCAGTCAACCCTCGGCTCCTCAGCCACACCCACCAGACCTTCCTGTAAAACTTTCACTTTTCAAATTCTCTCCGTGAGAATGAGATAAGAATACAGGCCAACACTGCTCCAGAGTGTGAAATAAGATCTTTGTCAAGGTGCTGCCGACATACAGCTTCAATAGGCCAGAGAAACTGGAGAGGAGGTGCGGAGTAGGCGCTATTGAATACGCAGGAGAGCAAGGATCTTTTGGTGTAGGGACAAAATGACTTCTTTGATCATCATCCTGGTTTTCTCCCACAGGCAGAATTCAGGAGTCTATAATGTATGAAACTTCCCTGTTCTTACTTTCCATCCTCACCAAATCTCACACCTAGCAAAGGGAAGGATAACTTCTACTACTCTTATTTCTGTCTTTTTTATTTTTTAATCTCTCATTGTAGCAGTTGGCACGGTATCCTAAGCCATTTCCCTAATCATCTCCACTAACCGTCTTAACTACCCGTATCTTTCCGGTTGACTCAGAAAGTTCTATTAAACCATTTATCTAAGTAAGCATCATTGCTCTTATAAAAATCATCTACATTAGGATCTGAAAGTAAATTGCTCAGTGAGGAGCAGGATTTTCCCAAGAAACAATCACTCTGTACTTGTTACAGTGGGGTTCTTTCCCATAATCATCACATCCTGCCAGATACAGAACGAACATGATAGCAGCAAGCAGGGAAAGCACAGCAGAAGCACAGAAGCAAGGGGCAGGAGACCATTCCCCAGGGCGGTGCCTCTCCAGGGTGCACCCAATCATAGCTTTGCTGTCTGGTGGGTGGTATTCCATGAGCTCCGTTGCTGACTGCAGCTCCCTTGACATGACAACCGCCAAGTGACCCTGGTTATGGTGTCTTATCACAGTGATAGAAAAGTAACAAAGATACTATTTCATAAAAACTTTGAGACCAACGTATCTCTGGAATAAAAGAGTTAATAACGCCATTACAGATGCTGGCCAAGAATAAAAGGACCGGTCTGGACACAAGCTCACTGATTCACTAGCAGCATGGCCAGTAAGAAATACGGACGCCAGACAGATCTAGAGAACCATAAGGCTGGTAAGACGGCATAGCAGATAAAGGTGCTTGCCATCAGAATGACAATCCTAGTTCAAACCCAAAGGCCCACATGAAAAAAGGACAGAACCAACTCTCATAAGTTGTCCTCTGACATCCACATGCACACAGTAAATAATTAAAAGAAAATTAAAGCCTATGTATTTTTTAATATTTATTTATTCATTACGTGTACAGTATTCTGCTTGCAGCACCAGAAGAGGGCCCCAGATCTCATTACAGATGGTTGGGAGCCACCATGTGTTTGCTGGGAATTGAACTCAGGACCTTTGGAAGAGCAGTCAGTGCTCTTAACCTCTGAGCCATCTTTCCAGCCTGCCTGTGTATTTTTTTACATTGTATTAGAGACTATCATCCATGGACAGTGTGTTTACATCATTTCACTCCACTCTCTCTCCACTCCACCTCCTCCCATGTCCGACCACTCCTTCTTTAATTCATCACCTATTCCTTAAGTCTTATTGTTTTACACACAGACAGACAGACAGACACACACACACACACACGCATGCATGCACATGTTGCTGAGTCCATTTAGTATTACTCATAAGTATATGTGCTTAGAGATGATCACCTGGTATTGAAAATTTTATCAGCAGACTCATCCTTAGAGAAATACTGATTCTCCCTCTCTTAGTAGCCATTAGTTCCTTCCCTGGTCCACACTGCAAGCTAACTTGTGTTGCCATTGTGCAGGTCATGTTTCAGGGTTGAAATTTCACAGGCCATCCCCCATCATATACAAAAGACAGTATCCTGCAGTAGAAAACTTGGAGTTCTGGCTTTTACAACCTTTCCAGACTCCTTCCTGATGTTCCCTGAGCCTTGTCCTGTGGTTGCATTCATTGGGGGTGGGAAACCCCCAATTGTCAGTTGTTCTTTGTATTTTGACCATGTTGGATAATCTCTTTATCCTGAAAAAAGAGGTTGTTTTGATAAGGGGTGAGAGCTACATTTATCTGTGGGCATAAGGATGTGTCTTTAGAGCACACCTGGGAATTATAATACTGGTTTAGGAAAGTTTCAGTAGTGGAGTCTAAGATCTCACCAGCTAGCTCTGTTTAATAGTACCGGGCATGAATTGCTTCCTGTTGAGCAGGCCTTAAGTCCAACTAGATGGCTGTTGGTTTCCCCCAAGGTACGTGTACCACTATTGCACACCATTGAGTGTATCTTGCCTTGCTCAGGCATTACAGTTGGGTAGGACTATTGTCTGCTTTTCTCCTTTGGCGGCTTGCATTGCACCTACAGATACTGCGAGAACTGGTCCCCAGAGAGGAGGCTTCCACATCAGGTTCCATCCTGAGTTCTCCAAATTCTTATGTTAGAAGAAGACCTCAACAAAGAGGTCTTCCCTTCCAGCTCTGGAAGGCAGTCAGGGGCAATAGCAACAGCCTGTATTGTTCTGGAAACCTTGAACGCCACCAACAAGTCAGAGGTTTCCCACACCTGGCACTGGGGTTTTGTTAGGTAGTCTGTGGCATCTGAGGGGAGCATGATCACTCCAAATAGCACAGCTTCATGTAAATATTTACATGTGAATATACATACATAAAATATTATATTTGTTGTTTTAAGTAAACATAAAATAATGGTCCCTTGTGACTTTTCCAATAATCCTTAGTGTTCTTTTTCCCTCCTGCCTCTCTCTTGCCCGACTCTCCCCTCCCCATGAATTCCACCCTCCCATTTTTCCTGTTTCCCCTCCCATAACACCTTTGCCACACTATCCTCCCCTTTGGAACCTCTTCTAGCACACGGTGGTTTCTTCTTACTTTCCTGCCTTCTGCTGATGATTCCCCGTTATGCACTCACATCTAAAGATGTCAAACTAGGATCTTCAAATGACAGAGAACATGAGGTGCTTGTCTTTCCGAGTCTGGGTGATCTCACCCAGTATATTTTTTAGTTCCATTCATTTACTTGCAAATTTCATGATTTCATTCTCCTTAACAGTGCGTAGAAATCTGTAGTGTATATGCACATTTTTATCATCAGTTTATCGTTGAGGGACATTTGGTTGTTCCCATTTCCTATTGTGAACAGAGCAGCACTGAACATGGCTGAGTGATTATCTGTGGAGTGGGATATAGAGACCTTATGCCAAGGAATGGTATAGCTGGGGCATGTGGTAGATCTATTCTTTATCTTTTTAAGAATTCTTTACATTGATTTCCAGGGTGGCTGCACCAGTTTGCAACCTTACAAACAGTAAAAGAGGGCTTATCCTTCACAGAATCCTCTAGAATTTGTTGTTGGTTGCATTCTTGATCATAACCATTATGTTTAGGGTAAGATGAAATGCAGTCAATTCAGTTATGATTTGTGTTTCCCTGATTGCTAACAGTGTTGAGCACTCTTTGAGCTATTTTGGTATTTTGTAGTCATTTTTATTTCATCTTTTGAGAGCTCTGTTCAGATCGATAGCCCATTTTTTTAAACTTCTGGTTCTTGTTTTTTAACTAGTTTTTTTAGCTTGTTTATTTTATATGTATGAATGTTTTGCCTGCATATATGTTTATGAACCACGTGAGTTCACAGAAAGGCATTGGCTTCCATGGAACTGGAGATACAGATGGTTGTGATGCATCAAGCATAAGCTGAAAGTTGAATCTAACAAAAAGTAACAAGTGCTGAGCCATTGACTGCTTTGAATTCTTTGTGTGTGGTTGCTTTGTGTCTCTAGAGGAGGGTTATCTAAAAGTCTAGGTGCTGCTGAGTAGAGTGTATATTTTTTGGTGTTGGGTAAGCTATCATACAGATATCCCTTAGGTACACTTGACGATGTAAAATGTCATTCAATTCTGAGGTTCCTCCTTGTTTTTCGTCCAGATGACCTGTCTGTGGGAGAGACAGGGTTGTTGAAATCGCCTGTATTGGGTGCTCCAGAGTGGTGCATTTATGTTTAGCATTGTGGTGTTTTCCTGATTGAGTGACCCCTTGATTAGAGTGAGGTGCCCTTCTTTGTCTCTTCTGGTTGGTTTTAGTTTGAAGTCTGTTTTATCAGGTATTTGGATGGCAATGCCTGCCTGCTACCTGACCTTCTTTGCTTGGAATGCTTTCTTCTGTCCTTTTACTATAAGTGGTCCCTGTCTGTCTTTAAAGCTGAGTTTCTTGTAGACAACAAATCAATGGATTTTGTTTCTTGATCTTCTCAGTCAGCCTGTGTCATTTGGTTGTAGAATCAGTTCATTACTATTTCGAGTTATTAAAAGGTAGACTGCAGTCATTTTGATGATTTTTTGAAATTCCAACAGAGATGGGGAAAGTCCATGAGGCCCCCCTTTACAATAAAGAGCTACAAGCAATTAACATCTGCCAAGTGAAGGAGAATTAGTCTTTCCCTGGGATGGGCCCCCTGATTGTTTATCCAGTGCGAAATGGTCACCCCTAAAAACATACGGGCAGGTAACACAGAATGGACTAAACAAGACACATTTTTATATTCTATTATATGTACGTGTAACAATGCTGATTTAAAAAGAAGAGGCCATGAATTGGAGGACAAACATGGGAGGGGTATGATGGAGGAAAGGGAGGTAAGTGGTGTAATCATATTTTAATTAAACTTTAAAAAAATATTGAAGACTTACATTTAAATTTTTCTGTAACACTGACTTTAAATTCTATAGGCACTTATATACATCAGTGTTGGTGCATATAATATAATTATCAGTTTATTGCTGAAAACATTGATGATCACATCTTTATCAAAGTTATATAAAAGCATTTATACAAATTTTTCTAAAACTATTCCTATTTTCTAGAATTTTTAAGACAAGGCATTAAGAAATACATAGTTCAAAGCTGCTGCCTACTACACACAACAGTTGATTTTTTGGAAATATATATTAATTTTAATATAATTTTATGTGTATGGATGTTTTGCCTGTATGGATGTCTATGCACTATGTGTGTACTTGGTGACAGTGGAGGCCAGAAGAGGGTGTTAGATTCCTGGAACTGGAGCCATAGACAGTGTTAAGCTGCTGTATGGGTGCTGGGAATCAATCCCAGATCCTCTGGAAGAGCAGCCAGTGCTCTGAACTGTTGAACCAGTTCTCCAGCCCATTACATTCTTTTTTGATGTGTTACTTTACAGGAATTTTGAACTCTAGCTCAGTGGTTCTCAACCTGTGGGTCAGTACTCATTTTATAGGGATTGCAGGTCTCATAGCCTATATATCAGATATTTGCATTACAATTTATAACAGTAGGAAATTACAGTTATAAAGTAGCAACAAAAATAATTTTGTGGTTGGGTGGTCACCCCAACATGAGGAACTGTGTTGATGGGTCACAGAGGCAGGAAGGCTGAGAACCATTGCTCTACCTACTCAGCATGAAGTCTGGAGTCCCAGAATTAGCACCAAGTGACCGCACTTGGGGTGTGCAGTTTCTCCTGCTGCCCAGAAGGCCTGAATTCTAAAGAGTCCATGGGTCATTCATATACACAAATAAAAGAATTAAATAAATTTAAAGTGTTGAGGTCATAAAAGAGGAAGTTCGGGGGCGAAATGAAGTTCATTTGGTAGACTAAGTAGGTAACGTGTGCAGAGCCCTGGGTTTCACCTCTGGTGTTGCATATTCAGGCATGATAGCACACGTCTGTATGCTCAGCTCTCTGGAGGTGAAGGCAAGAGGAACAGACATGCAAGGTTACCTTTGACCATGCTCTGAGTTCAAGATCACTGTAAAACACACAAGAGCTTGTGTCCAAAAAATCCCCCCCCCAAAAAACCCAAAAACAAAAAACTAACCAACCAACCAACCAACAAACAAACCAAAAACCAAAGACCAAAAAAGGAAAGTCCTAGGAATTTTAATATCCCTGACAGGCTGGAGAAGATGAGTTTCAGGATCTCCTAGACGGAATTCATAACACTTATTATGAATATTATAAATATTATTATGATTATGAAACAAATCAAGATAGCAACAATGTGGCTGAAAGATACTGGGGGGACACTTTCACAATTAAATAAGGTTTACAGTTTAAAAGTATCCTGTCAGTATCCACAAATGTGCTGTGCTGTGCAGTTGTTAGTGCTGGTGGGAGCCTGGGGAAGGGTGTACACAAATGCTCTGCTGGTTTGCAAATTTACTAGAATATAAGGTTATTTACAGTTAAATTTTTAATTTTAGCCAGGCAGTGGTAGCACACACCTTTAATCCCAGCATTCGGGAGGCAGTTTTATGTGAGTTTGAGGCCAGACTGGTCTACACAGTGTGTTCCAGGAAAGCCAGGACTATACAGAGAAACGGTCTCAAAAATAAAAACAAATATATATATTTCATTTTAAGGCTTTGACTTAAGCTATTTTCTTTTTAAACTTTCGACTTATTTTTAAACTTGGTGACTTCTCTGGGCCCCATGAATGGATTGGGGTAGACACTCCTTCAACTCAACTTGAGAACCACAGAATGGCCTCGTTACTCAGCGTTAGTCCTACTTTATTCCAACAGAGCAAAGAACCACGATGAGCAGCAGTTGCCTGAAGGAGGACTCTTGGCAACAACCATCATTTGCTTACTTTCCTTCTGAAGAACTGTTCCCAAGCAGGGAAGGGGGAGCCTCTTGAAAAGCTGTCAGACTTTTCGAAAGTAAACGTACTCAGCCAAAAAACATTTCCAGAAAAGAGATTTTTGTTTTGAGAAACATTAAAACTTTTTTTTTTTTTTAAAGAGAACATGAAAATACAATTCTACCAAAAGTAGAAGAGTTCGTTAGGTAGGGACTGATGGAGGCTGCAAAAGAAAGCAGGCATCTCCAGACTCCGGAAGGCCCCAGGCTCTCCCGGAAGTGAGGCTTTGTGCGTGGTGTGGACTCTCAGGCTTTTATGAGATGGAAGAGGGGGACCCTTGGGGATGGAAGCGTCCATCTGCAGGTCAGTTCCCCTGCAGTCTGGAAGTGTGTGGGCGCCAGCGGGGTAGGTGGTTGGCTTCCACAGGTGTTAGCAGCCAAGCCAGCTTTCCTGTCTGGAGCTTCTCAGCCCGCCTGACGCTTTTAGCTCAATAACCCTTCGGCATTCGTCATTTTGTTTCGATTTTCCCGTATTCTTATAATTACACAAATAAAGTTGCTATTTGCCACTTAAATTAAACTTTGTAATTTAGATTTCATCTGTAATTTAAAATACATCTGCTTGTACTTGTGGTATTGTTGAAACTTACAGCCTCCCGAGTCCTGGCAAGTAGGGAGACTATCCCAGGAATGCTCTTGGCAGTCACAAAAGCAATCTGCTTGCCTGCGATCATTTCCCTAGACGCCCTCCCCCACACCTACACACTCTTCTCCCCTGACTATGTCTGACATTTCCAGCCTTTCTTCTTCCAACAGGTTTTGTTTTGTTTTGTTTTGGCCTCCCTCTCCTGGTTTCCCAGTCGTTCCCTTTATCCATGAGTCTAATTCAAGCAAGACTCCGAATTGAAGGACACAGACTCATAGTTAGGAGGGCTCCCTCCTTTTCTCTACTCCACACGCTCGGCAAGATGCTCTTTGGAAGGGTTACCCTTTTCTCTCATTCCGGAGTTTAGCTCAGAAAGAGCCTCCTTCAACACAAGAGCTAAGTGTATTCAGTTGGCAGCATCTGTGTTGTGTTTTGATTCGGCTTGGTTTAGTTTGGTGTCAAAGCTTCTACAATCACGGCTCTGTAGAGCAGAAGTCATCCAGAAAACTCTCTGGGATGCCGTTTAGAATGGCATGCTTCCAGAAGAACTAGCAAGACCATTTTAATGGCTTAAATTTGGGGTGTGCTCAGAGCCAGAAGGTCCACAAGAATGTGCTTTCTGCATCCCTTAGTATTCCTCCCGCCACATTGTTACTGCAGGCAGAAAACCGTATCCTGGCAGACAGGGCTCATTCAGTCCTTGGGACTGTGTGACCTGTTTTAGCTAGAGTTGCCCCTGGTTGTTTGACACTATCTATTTACTCCTAGGTGACTCTTTTTTTTTCTTCTTTTTTTTTCTAGGTGATTCTTTTAAGTACAGTCCTAGATTCTACCATAGAATGACTTTAATCCCTATTTGGATTAATTTAAATATCTGAAGGTTTATCCCTTCGAGTGCCAAAATAAAAACATTATTTAAATTGTTTTTTTTAATGGAGTTATCACTAATATAGTCTGCCCTGCATTAAAACAGGCTATACTTTAAGATTTCTGGATGAAACCTATTATAAAACATGATCCCCCCAGGAGGGAAAGCTACAACAGCCTGATTTTATCTGTTATCACAAGCTCACACTTTAGAAATCTTCCATCATGCTTCTGTGTTCCCTTTTCTTCCCTAGTGTCACAATACACACCTCCACCACTGCTCATACGTCTGTCTGTGCACTTCCTACCATCTTTCTAATCTAATGTAGCTTTGGAATGATATGTGGAACCATAGAACTACATACACCTTTAGACCTAGAGTGCAGTGTGTGATAACCATCCACATTAGCACATGGAAGCTTTCAGTATGATCCAAAAGAAGCAACGGGAGTGAGAGAGAAAACAGTGTGACTCACTAGACATGACTCTTTCAAGAACCTCTTCTGAGTAACTGGGTTACAATAATACAAGATTATGCCACGTTTTGAGAGGTACTTCTTGTCTG
Organism: Bramus lutescens; assembly: GCA_001685075.1. Classification (NCBI taxonomy): domain Eukaryota; kingdom Metazoa; phylum Chordata; class Mammalia; order Rodentia; family Cricetidae; genus Bramus; species Bramus lutescens. The sequence continues at coordinate 206,428 of LOEQ01000099.1, read as the reverse complement.
TCTGTCTGTCAATCATCTATCTATCTATCTATCTATCTATCTATCTATCTATCTATCT